>BSBK01006676.1:67500-177500 GCA_027943335.1 Chamaecyparis obtusa | reverse complement strand
ACACTTGAGCATTCCAATGCGTCAAAAGGGGTCATGGGGACTCCCTAGGGGTCCTAGTACACCTTATCACATATTAGGACATGTAGGGAGTTCCCATCACCCCTTTTGACACATTAGAATGCTCAAGTGTGTCTTAAGAGGTCCTAGTACACCTTATTTGACGTCGAGACTCTCTAGGGTAGGACCCCTTAAGACACACTAGAGCATTTCAATGTGTCAAAAGGGGTCATCGAGACTCTCTAGGGGTCCTAATGCTTGATAAGGAATACTACGACCCCTAGGGAGTCTTGATGACCCCTCTTGACACATTGGAATGCTCAAGTGTGTCTTAAGGGGTTGTAAGACCCCTTAAGAAACACTTGAGCATTTCAATGTGTCAAAAGAGGTCATGGGGACTCCCTAGGTGTCCTAATGCACATTAGGACACCTAGGGAGTCCCCATGACCCCTTTTGATGCATTGGAATGCTCAAGTGTGTCTTAAGGGGTCCTAATACCCCTTAAGACACATTTGACAATTCCAATTTGTCAAAAGGGGTCATGGGGACTTCCTAGGGGTCCTAGTATGCCTTATCATGTATTAGGACACGTAGGGAGTTCCCATGACCCCTTTTGACACATTAGAATGCTCAAATGTGTCTTAAGGGGTCATGGAGAATCTCTAAGGGTCCTAAGGTGTGATAAGGTGTACTAGGACACCTAGGGAGTCCCCATGACCCCTTTTGACACATTGGAATGCTCAAGTGTGTCTTAAAGGGTCCTACGACCCCTTAAGACACACTTGAGCATTCCAATGTGTCAAAAGGGGTCATGGGGACTCCCTAGGGGTCCTAAGGCATGATAAAACATACTAGGACCCCTAGTATGTCCCCTAGAGACTCCCCATGACCCCTTAAGACACATTGGAATGCTCAAGTGTGTCTTAAAGGGTCATAGCACCCTTTAAGACACACTTGAGCATTCCAATGTGTCAAAAGAGATCATGGGGACTCCCTAGAGGTCCTAGTAAGTCTTATCATGCGTTAGGACCTCTATAGAGTCCCCATGACCCCTTAAGACACATTAGAATTCATAAGTGTGTCTTAAGAGGTCAGAGGACCCCTTAAGACACACTTGAGCATTTCAATATGTCAAAAGGGGTCATGGGGACTCCCTAGAGGTCCTAGTAAGCTTTATCATGCGTTAGGACCTCTATAGAGTCCCCATGACCCCTTAAGACACATTGGAATTATCAAGTGTGTCTTAAGAGGTCAGAGGACCCCTTAAGACACACTTGAGCATTCCAATGTGTCAAAAGGGGTCATGGGGACTCCCTAGGGGTTCCTAAGACATACTAGGACCCTAGAGAGTCCCCATGACCCCTTAAGACACATTGGAATGCTCAAGTGTGTCTTAAGGTGTCCTCTGACCTCTTAAGACACACTTGAGAATTTCAATGTGTCTTAAGGGGTCATGGGGACTATATAGAGGTCCTAACACATGATAAGGCTTACTAGGACCTCTAAGGAGTCCCCATGACCCCTTTTGACACATTGGAATGCTCAAGTGTGTCTTAAGGGGTCCTATGACCCCTTAAGACACACTTGAGCATTCAAATGTGTCTTAAGGGGTCATGGAGACTCTCTAGGGGTCCTAAGGTGTGATAAGGTGTACTTGGACCCCTAGTGAGTCCCCATGACCCCTTAAGACACATTGGAATGCTCAAGTGTGTCTTAAGGGGTCGTACGACCCCTTAAGACACACTTGAGCATTCCAATGTGTCTTAAGGGTTCATGGAGACTCTCTAGGGGTCCTAATGTGTGATAAGGCATATTAGGAGCTCTTAAGACATACTTGAGCATTCCAATCTGTCAAAAGGGGTCTTGGGGACTCCTTAGGGGTCCTAAGACATGATAAGGCGTATTAAAACCCCTAGCGAGTCCCCATAACCCCTTTTGACACATTGGAATGCTCAAGTGTGTCTTAAGGCATCTTATGACCCCTTAAGACACACTTGAGCATTCCAATGTGTCTTAAGGGGTCATGGGGACTCTCTAGGGGTCCTAACGCGTGATAAGGCATACTAGGACCCCTAGGGAGTCCCCATGACCCTTTAAGACACATTGGAATTCTCAAGTGTGTCTTAAGGGGTCGTACGACCCCTTAAGACACACTTGAGCATTCCAATGTTTCTTAAAGGTTCATAGAGACTCTGTAGGGGTCCTAACGTGTGATAAGGTGTATTAGGACCCCTTAGGACATACTTGAGCATTCTAATGTGTCAAAAGGGGTCCTGGGGACTCCTTAGGGGTCCTAAGGCATGATAAGGTGTATTAAGACCCCTAGGGAGTCCCCATAACCCCTTTTGACACATTGGAATGCTCAAGTGTGTCTTAAGGGGTCCTATGACCCCTTAAGACACACTTGAGCATTTCAATGTGTCTTAAGGGGTCATGGAGACTCTCTAGGGGTCATAACACGTGATAAGACATACTAGGACCCCTAAGGAGTCCCCATGACCCCTTAAGACACATTGGAATGCTCAAGTGTGTCTTAAGGGGTCGTACGACCTCTTAAGACACACTTCAGTATTCCAATGTGTCTTAAGGGTTCATGGAGATTCTCTAAGGGTCCTAATGTGTGATAAGGCATATTAGGACCCCTTAAGACATACTTGAGCATTCCAATGTGTCAAAAGGGGTCATGGGGACTCCTTAGGGGTCCTAAGGCATGATAAGGCATATTAAGACCCCTATGGAGTCCCCATAACCCCTTTTAACACATTGGAATGTTGAAGTGTGTCTTAAGGGGTCCTAATACCCCTTAAGACACACTTGAGTATTCCAATGTATCTTAAGGGTTCATGGGGACTCTGTAGATGTCCTAAGGTATGATAATGCATACCAGGACTTCTAGGGAGTCCCCATGACCCCTTTTGACACATTTGACTGCCCAAGTGTGTCTTAAGGGGTTCTACAACCCCTTAAGATACACTTGAGCACTCCAATGTGTCAAAAGGGGTCATGGGGACTCCCTAGGGGTCCTAGTATGCCTTATCACACGTTAGGACCCCTAGACAGTCCCCATGACCCCTTTTGACACATTGGAATGCTCAAGTGTGTCTTAAGAAGTATTAGGACCCCTTAAGACACACTTGAGTGTTCCAATGTGTCAAAATGGGTCATGAGGACTCCCTAGGGGTCCTAGTATGCCTTATCATGCGTTAAGACCCCTAGGGAGTCCCAATGACCCCTTTTGACACATTGGAATGCTCAAGTGTGTCTTAAGGAGTCCTAGGGGTCAAAAGGAGTCATTGGGACTTCTTAAGGGTCCTAGTATGCATTATCATGCCTTAAGACCCCTAGGGAGTCCCCATGACCCCTTTTGACAAATTGAAATGCTCAAGTGTGTCTTAAGAGGTCCTAAGACCCCTTAAGACACACTTGAATATTACAATGTATCGAAAGGGGTCATCGGGACTCCCTACGGATCTTAGTAAGCCTTATCATGTGTTAGGAATCCTAGAGAGTCCCCATGACCCCTTTTGACACATTGGAACCCTCAAGTGTGTCCTAAGGGGTCATAAGACCCCTTAGGACACACTTGAGGGTTCCAATGTGTCAAAAGGGGTCATGGGGACTCTCTAGGGGTAATAGTACACCTTATCACCACTTTTGATGCATTGGAAATGCTCAAGTCTATCTTAAGGGGTTGTAGGACCCCTTAAGATAGACTTGAGCATTCCAATGCATCAAAAGGGGTCATGGGGACTCCCTAGGGGTCCTAGTACGCCTTATCATGCTCAAGTATATCTTAAGGGGTCATCTGACATGTCCTAATGCATTCTAAAGGGTCATCATTGCATCAAAGTTGCATTTGAAACCCTAATGACCCCTTAATAGGCTTGCCGACTCTAATTCGACATGTGGTGTCCCGAGACCACCCCATGGACCCCTTTCCAGTTCTACTAGGCAAAAGTCATCCAAATTTGGTATGTAGGTCCTCTGACATGTCCTAATGCGTTGAAAAAGGTCCCCATTCCATCAAAGTTTCATTTGGAACCCTAATGACCCCTTAACAGGCTTGCCGATCCTGATTCGACATGTGGTGTCCTGAGAGCACCCCATGGACCCCTTTTGAGTTCTACTAGGCAAAAGTCTTGCAAATTTGGTACGTAGGTCTTTTGACATGTTTTAATGGGTTCCAAAGGGTCACCGTTCTATGGAAATTGTATTTGGAACCCTAATGACCCCTTAACAGGCCTACCGACCCCGATTCGACATGTGGTGTCCCAAGAGCACCCCATGGACCCCTTTTGAGTTCTACTAGGCAAAAGTCATCCAAATTTGGTACGTAGGTCCTCTGACATGTCATAATGCATTGCAAAGGGTTCCCATTCCATCGAAGTTGCATTTGGAACCCTAAGAACCCCTTAATAGGCCTACTGACCCCGATTTGACATGTGGTCTCCCGAGAGCACCCCACGGACCCCTTTCAAGTTCTACTAGGAAAAAGTCATCTGAATCATGGAATTCGGTCCTTTGACATTTCCAAATGTGTTCCAAAGGGTCACCATTCCATCAAAGTTGCATTTCAAATGCTATTGACCCCTTAACAGGCCTACCGGCCCCGTTTCGACATGTAGTCTCTCGAGAGCACCCCATTAACCCCTTTTGAGTTCTACTAGGAAAAAGTCATCCAAATTTGGTAAATAGGTCCTATGACATGTTCTAATGTGTTACAATGGGTGGGTCACTATTCCATCGAAGTTGCATTTCAAACCCTATTGACCCCTTAATAAGGACTAACGACCTTGTTTCAACATGTGGTCTCCCGAGAGCACCCCATGGACCCCTTACGAGATCTAGTAAGAAAAAGTTATCCAAATTTGGTACGTAGGTCTATGACATATCCTAATGTGTTCCAAAGGGTCACTATTCCATCGAAGTTTCATTTGGATGACACCTTAACAGGCTACCAACCCCGATTCGACATGTGGTCCCCCGAGAGCACCCCATGGACCCCTTTCGAGTTCTATTAGGGAAACATCATCCAAATTTGGTACGTAGGTCCTTTGACATGTCCTAATGCATTCCAAAGGGTCATTTTCTATCAAAGTTGCATTTGGAACCCTAATGACCCCTTAACAGGCCTACCGACCCCAATTCGACATGAGGTCTCCCGAGAGCACCCCCATGGACCCCTTTCAAGTTATACTAGGAAAAATTAGTCCAAATTTGGTACATAGGTCCTATGACATGTCATAATGCATTCCAAATGATCACTATTCCATCAAAGTTTCATTTGGAATCCTAATGACCCTTTAATAGGCCTACCCCCCGTTTCGACATGTGGTCTCCTGAGAGCACCCCATAGACCACTTTCAAGTTATACTTGGAAAAAGCCATCCAAATTTGGTACATAGGTCCTCTAACCATGTCCTAATGCATTCCAAAGGGTCACCATTTCATCGAAGTTGCATTTCAACCCTAATGACCCCTTAATAGGCCTACCGACCCCCGATTCGACATGAGGTCTTCCAAGAGCACCCCATGGACCCCTTTCAAGTCTACTAGGGAAAAGTCATCCAAATTTTGTACATCGGTCGTATTGATATGTCCTAATGTGTTCCAAAGGCTCACCATTCCATTGAAGTTTCATTTGGAACCCTAATGACCCCATAACAGGCCTACTGACCTTGATTCGACATGAGGTCTCTCGAGAGCACCCCGTGGACCCCTTCGAGTTCTACTAGGAAAAAGTCATCCAAATTTGGTATGTAGGTCCTATGGACATGTCCTAATACATTCCAAAGGGTCAGTGTTCCATTGAAGTTGCATTTCGAACCCTAATGACCCCTT
Source organism: Chamaecyparis obtusa (assembly GCA_027943335.1). Lineage (NCBI taxonomy): Eukaryota > Viridiplantae > Streptophyta > Pinopsida > Cupressales > Cupressaceae > Chamaecyparis > Chamaecyparis obtusa. The sequence goes on along the minus strand of BSBK01006676.1, from coordinate 171,662 downwards.
AACAGGCCAATCCACCCCGATTCGACATGTGGTCTCCCGAGAGCACCCCATGGACCCCTTTCGAGTTCTACTAGGCAAAAGTCATCCCAAATTTGGTACGTAGTTCCTATGACGTGTTCTAATGCATTCCAAAGATCACCGTTCCATCAAAGTTGCATTTTTAACCCCAATGACCCCTTAACAGGCCTACCGACCCCGATTCGACATGAGGTCTCTCGAGAGCAACCCATAGACCCCTTTCGAGTTATTTTGGGAAAAATTTCATATGAATCATGGAATTAGGTCCACTTACATGTCCTAATGCATTCCAAGGGTCACCATTCCATCAAAGTTTCATTTCAAACCCTAATGCCCCCTAAATAGGACTACCAACCCTGATTCGACATGAGGTCTCCCGAGAGCACCCCATGGACCCCTTTCGAGTTCTAATTGGAAAAATTCATTAAATTTGGTACATAGGTCCTATGACATGTCCTAATGCATTCCAAAGGGTCACCATTCCATCAAAGTTTTATTTGGAACCCTAATGACCCCTTAATAGGCCTACCGACCCCATTTCGACATGTGGTCTCCCGAGAGCACACCATGGACCCCTTTTGAGTTTTACTAGGCAAAAGTCATCCAAATTTGGTACATAGGTCCTATGACATATCCTAATGTGTTCCAAAGGGTGACCGTTCCATCGAAGTTTCATTTGGAAACCTAATGACCTCTTAACAGGTAGGTACCAACCCTGATTCAACATGTGGTCTCCCGAGAGCACCCATGACCCCTTTCGAGTTCTACTAGGCAAAAGTTATCCAAATTGGTACGTATGTCATCTGATATGTCCTAATGCATTCCAAGGATCACCGTCATCGAGAGTTTCATTTGGAACCCCGATGACCCCTTAAGTCACCTATCGACCCCGAATTGCACAATGGTCTCCCAAGAGCACCCCATGGACCCTTTTCGACTTGAGTAATCAAAATTCATCTAAATTGTGAGTTAGTCCTCTGACATTTCCTAATGCGTTCCAAATGGTCATTGTGCATCAAAGGTTGTCTCACGAGCCCTAATGACCCCTTAAGATGCCTAGCGGACACTGATTGGACATATGGTCTCCTGAGAGCACCCCACGGACCCTTTTCAAGTTGGACTAGGAAAAAGTCATTAAAATTTGGTACATTGGTACTCGGACATGCCCTATTGCCTTCCAAATGGTCACTGTACATCCGAAGTTGCCTCACAACCCTAATTACCCCTTAAGACGTCAGCGACCCCGATTTGACCTGTTGTCTCATGAGAGGATCTGTTATAACTTAAATTAAATATTAAAATAATATATAAAATATTTGAAAAAATACAATATTTAATAGACTAAATATATAATATATATATATTATAAGATATATTAGATATTACATTTAATATATATTATCAAATATACAATATATTAATGTCCTATTCATTTATAATATTATTTATAGTAGACATTATATTATATTTTATTATATTATATACACAACAATATTTAATAAATAATTTATAATATATACATATATATATTATGTAACATTTATATTATAATATAAAAATATTGCATTTAATATAAATCTAAACAGACTATATACTTAGGCCGTTTAAATTGATATTATCGAATATATAATATAAATAAATAATATATAATATATATACTATATAATATAAAATATAAAACATAAAGTATAAAACCTAAATATAAAATATATAAATTATTCATTGTCAGGGTGAAAGAAAAAAACATCAAAATTAAACGGAAATAAAAAAGAGTGAGAGGGGAAACGTTTCAAATTTGAAATTAAAGCAAAATTGGGTAATAGCTTTGGAAACCAAAGCTCCATGGTCAACGCTGAAGTTGTGCAAAAAATATGTTTTTTCTCTTTTTTTCTTATGTCAACACATTGACCATTAGGTTGATGACTTTTTTTCCACCCGATTTCGATAAAATGAAAAGGGTTTCTTCAGATGATTGTCAGCTTTCCATCGATATAAGTGCTGTCAAATTTTGATTCGTTAAGTATTTATTAGTTATTTTCTAGTTCACTTCCGTCTAAAGTCCTGATTGACATATTGATGGAAAAATAGCTATAACTTTCAAACTGTATAACATTTTTGAAATCCAAAAGATGCGTCACAATTCTATGCTTCATCTAGTATAAGAAAAAATTAAAAAAGTTTGAATTATGATAAGTTTTCAATGAGTTAAGGTGGTCAGACACGAGAGTTTTTTAAATTCTGAAAGCGTTGTAGAAAAAAAATCATAATTAATTATCTGTTTGGAATAAAAATACCAAAAAATATGCGTCACATCCAGGCATGAGTCAACTACTTATATATAGAATATTATAAAAAAAATATATCATTTGCTTTTGATTAGGGTGGTCAGACATACACGTACTTCTTATTTTTTTGCTGAAATGTTTGTAGTTCTGCATTGCAATCTATACTTTTACCAATCATATTAAATTTTTTCAAGAAAAGGCTTAGTAGTTTAGAAACTACATTCAATTTCCTACAAATTATATTCTTACAACTTTTTGATATTAGGTTGATAACTAGTTCAATTTTTTCACGCCAAGTTGACTAATCCTGATTGTCTGATTTTCATTGCCACTTAAGGGCATAGTTGGCCCCTCATGATCCTGCACATACCCGGAGACTCTCTAGGTGCCCTAATGCATGATAAGGTGTACTAGTACCCCTAGGGAGTCCCCAGAACCCCTTTTGACACATTAGAATGCTCAAGTGTGTTCTAAGTGGTATTAGGATCCCTTAAGACACACTTGAGCATTCTAATGTGTCAAAAAGGGTCATGGGGACTCCCCTAGGGGTCCTAGTATGCCTTATCACATGTTAGGACCCCCTGCAGAGTCTCCATGAACCCTTTTGACACATTGGTATGTTCAAGTCTATCTTAAGGGGTATTAGGACCCCTTAAGACACACTTGAGCATTCTAATGCGTCAAAAGGGGTCATGGGGACTCCCTGGATGTCCTAATGTGTGATAAGGTGCATTAGGACACCTAGGGAGTCCCCATGACCCCTTTTGATGCATTAGAATTCTCAAGTGTGTCCTTAAGGGTTCCTAAGACCCCTTAAGACACACTTGAACATTCTAATGTGTTAAAAGGGGTCATGGGGACTGCCTAGGGGTCCTAGTACGCCTTATCATGCATTAGAACACCTAGGGTGTTCCCATGATCCCTTTTGACACATTAGAATGCTCAATTGTGTCTTAAGGGGTCCTAAGACCCCTTAAGACACACTACAACATTGCAATATGTCAAAAGGGGTTCATGGGGACTCTCTATGGATTCTAACGCGTGATAAGGCGTACTGGGGACCCCTAGGGAGTCCCAATGACCCCTTTTGACACATTGGAATGCTCAAGTGTGTTTTAAGGGGTCGTTAGGACCCTATAAGACACACTTGAGCATTCCAATGTGTCAAAAGGGGTCATGAGGACTCTCTAGGGGTCCTAACGCGTGATAAGGCATACTAGGACCCCTAGGGAGTCCTGATGACCCCTTTTGACACATTGGAATGCCCAAGTGTGTCTTAAGGGGTTGTAGGACCCTTTAAGACACACTTGAGTATTCCAATGTGTCAAAAGTGATCATGAGGACTCTCTAGGGGTCCTAACACGTGATAAGGCATACTAGGACCCCTAGGGAGTCCAATGACCCCTTTTGACACATTGGAATGCTCAAGTCTGTCTTAAAGGGTCGTAGGACCCCTTAAGACACACTTGAGTGTTCCAATGTGTCCATAAGGGTCATGGGAATCCCTATAGATTTGAATGTGTGATAAGACATACTAGGACCCCTAGGGAGTCCCCATGACCCCTTTTGCAACATTGGAATGCTCAAGTGTGTCTAAGGGGTCGTAGGACCCCTTAAGACACACTTGAGCATTCCAATGTGTCAAAAGTGGTCATGGGGACTCCCTAGGGGTCCTAGTACGCCTTATCACATGTTAGGACCTCTGGAGAGTCTCCATGACCCCTTTTGACATATTGGTATGTTCAAGTGTGTCTTAAGGGGTATTAGGACCCCTTAAGACACACTTGAGCATTCTAATGCATCAAAAGGGGTCATGGGGACTCTATGGATGTCCTAATGCGTGATAAGGTGCATTAGGACACCTAGGGAGTCCCCATGACCCCTTTTGATGCATTAGAATGCTCAAGTGTGTCTTAAGGGGTCCTAATACCCCTTAAGACACACTTGAAACATTCTAATGTGTCAAAAGGGGTCATGGGGACTGCCTAGGGGTCCTAGTATGCCTTATCATGCATTAGAACACCTAGGGTGTTCCCCATGATCCCTTTTGACACATTGGAATGCTCAATTGTGTCTTAAGGGGTCCTAAGACCCCTTAAGACACACTATAGAATTGCAATGTGGTCAAAAAAAAAAGAGCTTCATGGGGACTCTCTATGGATTCTAACACATGATAAGGCGTACTGGGACCCTTAGGGAGTCCCAATGACCCCTTTTGACACATTGGAACACTCAAGTGTGTCTTAAGGGGTCGTAGGACCCTTTAAGACACACTTGAGCATTCCAATGTGTCAAAAGGGGTCATGAGGGACTCTCTAGGGGTCCTAATGCGTGATAAGGCATACTAGGAACGCTAGGGAGTCCCAATGACCCCTTTTGACACATTGGAATGCTCAAGTGTGTCTTAAGGGGTCATAGGATCCTTTAAGACACACTTGAGCATTCCAATGTGTCAAAAGGGGTCATGAGGACTCTCTAGGGGTCCTAACGTGTGATAAGGCATACTAGGACCCCTAGGGAGTCCCAATGACCCCTTTTGACACATTGAAATGTTCAAGTGTGTTTGAAGGGGTCCTAAGACCTCTTAAGATACATTTGAGCGTTCCAATGTGTCATAAGGGGTCATGGGGACTCCCTAGGGGTCCTAACGTGTGATAATCTCAATCCCAATCCCTAGGGGTAATAATGTGCCCCGCAATCCCTGCCATATTTCAGAGTACTGATGAGAAGCAATGGCGAAAGTCTGAGACAGAGGTGGTGTCAGCATTGAAGCGGTAAGACATTCTTCATAATATCGCGGGTGGGGGGGGCGGGCACCATCGAAACGGTAAGGCTTTCCTCATAATGTCATGTCACCACTGATCTCTTCTTTAAATTTATTAATGCGGTCAGTTCTACGGCATGTGCATCATTTCTAGTACAACTGCTCATTTTACCAAACCCTTCCCCGCTCTCCATAATCTTCGACCGTTCAAAGATCCATCCAGTTGTTCTTGTTTAACCTCCCAATGACTCTGTTCAGCTACCGATTATCAATAGGCATGGTACAATTGTCTGGCACGACTAGAATCTATTTCGAGAACCTTTACAATTTAGCATTTCAGTTGAAAAAGCAGGGAAAGATACCATTCATAGCCACAAGTGGTGGAAACAGAGTGATTCTCTTGCCCTCTGCTTCTATAATCTTCCTCGAGTGAACTATTCTTCAAAGCCTCCATTTCTGCGTAGCTAGGGTTTTTGGCACCTGTAAAAGGCACTACTATGCCACTGTAGGGACTCATGCTCATGCTCTAAATCATATTAAATAATATTTAAAATGTAAAATGTATATTATATAATATTTAATATATAATATATAATATTATATATAATATATAATCTAATATATAGTTTTTAATATTAATATATATTAAATAATATTAAATATAACATTTAATATATAATTCATATTATATAATATTTAATATATAACTAATATATAACAATTAATATATAATTGATATTATATAATATTTAATATATAACTAATAACTATCAAATATATATCAAATATATAATTATAATTGATAAAGTGGAACCAAATTTCGAAATTAGAAATTAGAGAAAGTGGAGGCAAAGAAAAAATTTGAAATTCTGCCACCAGATTCGGGTACCCAAAAATATCGGGTACCCAATTAGGCTCGGTATTGGTCTGTGCACCAAACCTACCTGGTCAACTCTTCAAGTGTCACAAAAATATGTTTTTCTTCTATTTCTCTCAGTTCCAGACTTCGACCATGTAGCTGATGACTTTTTTTTCACCCAAATTTGATAAAATGAAAAGGGTATCTTAAGGAGATTATCAGCTTTCTATCGATATAATTGCTGTCAAATTTTGAATTCGTTAAGTAATTATTAGTTATTTTCTAATCGAGCTATCTCTAAAGTGCTGATTTAGATACTGATTGAAAAATGACTATATCTTTCAAATGGTATAACATTTTTGAAATCCGAAAGATGCGTCACATTCTATGCTTCATCTAGTATAAGAAAAAATTTTAAAAAATTGAATTATGATAAGTTTTTCAATGAGTTAAGGTGGTCAGACACGAGAGTTTTAAATTCTGAAAGCGCTGTAGCAAAAAAAATCATAATTAATTATCTGTTTGGAATAAAAATACCAAAAAAAATATGCGTCACATTCAGGTATGAGTCAGCTACTTATATATAGAATATTATAAAAAAATATTATCATTTGCTTTTGATTAGGGTGGTCAGACATACACGTACTTCTTATTTTTTTGCTGAAATGTTTGTAGTGCTGCATTGCAATCTATACTTTTTACCAATCATATTAATTTTTTTTCAGAAAAGGCTTAGTAGTTTAGAAACTACATTCAATTTCCTACAAATTATATTCTTACAACTTTTTGATATTAGGTTGATAACTAGTTCATTTTTTCACGCCAAGTTGACTAATCCTGATTGTCTGATTTTTCATTGCCACTTAAGGGCATAGTTTGGCCCCTCATGATCCTACACATACCCATATAAAATCTTATAATAAAATATTATCATTTGATTATGATTAAGGTGGTCAGATATACACCTAGTTCTTATTTTTTTCCTAAAATTTTTGTACTACTGCATTGAAATCTATACTTATCACCAATCATACTAACTTTTTCTCAAAAAAGGCCTAGTATTTTAAAAACTATATTCAATTTTCTATAGATTCTATTCTTACAACTTTTTGATATTAGGTTCATAGCTAGTTGAAATTTTCACGTCAACTTGACTAACCCTGATTTGCTGATTTTTCATTGCCACTTAAGGGCATAGTTTGGCCCCTCATGATCTTGCACATACCCATATATATATATATGTATATCTATATATATGTATATATGTATATCTATATGTATGTATGTATATATATCTATATGCATGTATATATATACATGCATACATATAGATATATATACATACATACATATAGATATACATACATACATATATATATATATATACACACACATATATATACATATGTATATACATATATATGTATATATATACATATGTATATACATATATATACATATGTATATACATATATATGTATATGTATATACATATATATATGTATATATATATATATACATATATACATATATATACATACACACACACATACACACATATATATATATATATACATACATATATATATATATATACATACATATATACATATACATACATATATATATATACATATATATATATATATATATATATATATATATATATATACATATATATGTGTGTGTGTGTGTGTGTGTGTGTGTATTTAATAACTTTATATGTTTTTTCTAATGTTTCACTTTAAAGCAAATAAACTAAAATGACAAGTAAAATTAGTCACAATAATTAATTATAATTTCTTCATTATTATAATTATAGTTATATTAATTTATATTTAATAGAATTAAACTTAATAAAATATAATAAATTTATTAAAATTCTAATTATATTTCTCAATATAATTGATTACTTGTTTGATGTTGAAGCTTCTAGCTCTCAAAATGTAGGTATAGATTTTTTATGCATATATTCTTATCTCTTTATTCTCCCATTTATAAACTCTAATAATTCTTCTTTATAATTATAATTAAATTTCTCTTTAAAAAGAGTATATTGTGGCTAAGTTTTATTACATTATATTGGAGAATGATTTACAGTCAAATTGAACATGGATCACTTTAAAGACTTTTTCTAAAGCTTGTGAAAATGAAAAACAAGTTGAAACTATGAAGAGCGAGATAGAATACATTCAAAGAAATGTTAATCAATATTTAATTGAGCTAGCCTGCAATAAAAATAATTATTTTTACAATATGGAGTGATCCGTCTTTGGTTTGAGTGTAGATCATTCTTAATAAAACTTTGTCACAATATACTATTTTATGTTTAGAATTATAAATTTGCAAAAACCTAAATCTAAGGTAGAGAGTAAATCATAATAGTATAGAGAAATAATATGAGTTTACAAATGGAAAAAATAAAGACATAAGTATATATGCAAAAAAATCTATATCTAATTATTAAGGATTAGAAGATTTTAACATCAAATAACCTCTTCTTTAGCACAACTTGTTTTTTATATTAGAAGAAACAAAAAAAGGGTGATCAAAGGATACATTTAAAGAATTTCATTGTAGAGATAGCAACCCCAAAGATTGTCCTAGTAGATTATATTTTACTATTACACTGTTAACATCTATTACTAAAAAGTTTTAAATTGTGACGATTCTTTCTACTATAAAAAAATCCTCTAGAAAATGCATGATAATTACATGGTGTAAAAGAAAAACAAAATGTAACAAAAAGGCTTGATTGGTAAAAAGTGTCTTCAAGTAGTGCGTTAAGAAAACAAGAGAATGTAAGATGGAAGAAAAAGGAAAATAAATTGTTTAGATTTTCTATTGTATAAGATTTTCACAAGTCCTTTGAGAGATAATTATGAAATAATTTGTATTAAATGTCAACATGTTAACTTTGTTTCAAGTCTAGATAAATAGTTGATTATTAAAACTTTAAAAAACTATGTATAAACTTTCCTAAGAATTTTCACTTATTTGAACCTTAATCAAGAACATCATTTCAATGATGTCAAGATTATTGGAAGAATTCATATTTAAGGACAAAACATAATTGAAAAAATTTAAACATGAGAGGTTTTTGTAATCTTCATTAGTTGATAGCAATGTACGTTACATAAATGTTGCATTTTATATCCATCATAAATAAAATTTTCACGCTACATTGACCCAATAAAATTTATGTATCAAATCCCAACAATTTTATTGGTCGAACAAGAAATATTTAATCACTGTTTAATGTTAAATAAGCATCTTCTATAGTTCTAGTAGGCAGGAACTAATATATGACAAAACTCTCCCAACTACTATGCTTTGATGGATGTAAATAACCTATTCCAACGATTTCATTTTGGCACAGGCATGGAAGACACTGGTAAAGAAACTGGCAAGGAAAAATCTTGTCATGACATGACATGGAAAAATCTTTGGAAAACGTTCTTCATTTTTTATTTGTTTGTTCTTCTATTTAGGTTGAACCTCAAAATTGGAAAAATGAGCTTGCTTCTCACCTTCTCAGAATATTTTTTCAATGCTTCAATAAGAGAACGTAGCTTTGCTGGAATATTGAAGGTGACACTTTTTTGTCTTTGGTTCTCAAGGAGTTCTTTGTTGGTGTCCAAAATGATGCTTATGCTCTAATAGGCTGCCAGTATACCCTCAGATGGATTTTAGGAATGGTTAACTGCAAAATGTTATGAGGTCTTAAGGTGACTAGACCAACTATAGGGACAAGACTGCCCTCTTTTGCTTTTGGCTCTGCAAAACCAAGGTGGGTGCACCTAACCTAGTATAAAATAGACTTTATACACCAAGAACTAGGTTTGAATAACAGATAAGTGGATAGCAAGAAAGTGCTGAATGTCAACCACACACTCATTGACTCTCAATTGCTATGGGTAGAACCACATACAACCAAATACTAAAAACTTAAGGAATGGTTCTTAATTTATGCTTTTGAGATCATAACAACAACAATCAGTATTTGTTGATAATGAGATAATCATTTAGGCTAGTGCCTCATCCATTGGGCAAGATCTCCTAGAACAAGAATGCTACACACACTAGACAATAGCCGAGATTCAAAGCCATAAACACACCTACAATCCCCTTTACTACTTATAAGATATCCTTACATAGACAATTAGATACATCTATGTCCCATCTAAAGCATCATTTCATCTAATCCTGGATTAGAACTTAAGAATGGAGACATACACATAAAACAATATGTAGAGAACTAGAAAGTTTAGAACCTATCTAAGTTGACACAAAGGAGAGATAAGAGTCATGTATTTGTATTAAGTATGAAGAATCCTTAAGTATAAAAAATAAAACCAGAGGAGTCAAGCTTGAAAATTATAGCTTAGACCTACAACTTTTTCTCTATCATCAACAAAATACCAAATGCCAAAATGTTACAATCCTGATTGGGCAGAAGACTCACAACCAGAAAAGTTTTAAAATCTAACTCCCAATCATTCAAAATGATCATAAAAAATCCCTTTATACCAGGGTTACAATGCAAGCATAATGATCATTTCAACTCAAAAAATTCAAATCCACCTAACCCCCCCAGGAGTTAACATAGACATGACAGGGGTCAAGCCGCAACATGCAAGCTCAAACAGTCCAATTTCAACAACTAACTAGCCCTGTACTGGTCCAAGTACCAAATTACCATCAAACCCCCAAGGAATCTGGCCAAATTGACCCTTGCAACACTTCAAGGTACTATTTCATTTATTCCTTCACGGCAAGGCATTCCTCTGCAATGATCATGGCGAACAGGACCACATTGGATCGGTGGAGAAGATCAGTTTCACCAACTTGGGCCCTTCCTGTCATCAATTTTGGTCCTTTGTAGTCATTGGAAATGTCTTTGAGATTCAAATTTAAACTCCAATGGCTAAGTCTTGGCACCAGCAGCACATCGGCGGTCTTGATTCGATCAGAGATTGGCAATTAAGTCCCGACCGTAGATTTCTTCATCATTCCCGGGCTTCAGATCTTTAACTCATCAAGCACCTCGGGTCAACATTCTGCGAACTGGCGACGAGGTAAAATCTCAGTCACGGAATGAAAGGCCTAACTCTAGTTGAACTCCGTGAACACACGACTGCACATGTTGAAATAGCCCACTAAGTCATCTGGCGAACTGGCAACAAAGGAACCTTCACCAATTCATGGAATACTTCCTGCCACTCATCCGCCAAGTCGCCCCCGCGACCACTCATCCGCCAAGTCGCCAAACCAACTAGCGAACCGCCAAACCATCTTGCAAACCAGCGACAAGGAGGAAAACCTTGTCAGGCCACCAAATATTTATCCACACTGCCAAAAGAAATCCTGACCTGGGCCCATGTTCAAACCATGACAACCCGCCAACACGAACCAACCGGAGACTGCCATGACACCACCTGCTACCAAGCCCACCAAATAGCCACAAATGGGCCCCATGACATGTGGCACCTTGTCACATGATCGCATAGTTCAGAGACGGGCTATGCGAACATGCGACCACCCGCAGGCCGCTACCTTGCGACGCATAACTGCCACCGCACAACTTCGCAACCGCGTCACCAAACTGCCACCGCAAGGGGTTCATCTCATGATCGCATAGCCAATTTATGGGCTATGCAAACATGTGACAACCATGATACCACCACATCACCACCCTCTCTGCATTTCCTGGGCCCACTGATGAAATGCCATCACACTGCCATGGACACGTGTCGACCGGTCGCATGATCGCATAGCCAAAAACTAGGCTATGTGATCATGCGACAGCCAATCACAGGCTACCACATGACCACCTCTGACAGTGGGCCCACAATGAACACACCCACCAACACCCAATCGAACAGTGGGTGCATGATCGCATGGGGTGAGAATATTTCATGCGATCACACGCCGACCGTAGATCTTTTTATGTCTGATACTGGACCCCGTTGACAAGTCTGACAAGTCACCGCCACATGGACCAATCAGACATGAGCCTTACCTTTTAGAGGATCAGACAGTTGTCACAAAAGTGCATAGCCTTGATAAATCATTCACACTTTAATGACAACTGTTGATGCTCTGACACGTCAGCACCCTCTACCCAATCTCAAAACTAGGTCCCACCACACATCGCGCTTGCGCACTAAGGCAAAGTCGATCGCAAGCTGCTGAATAGAAACTAGGACCCACATGGCTAGGTGGCAAGCGGTTGCATGATCGCATGTCAGAAAAGTCTGACATGCGGCCATGCGACAACCAATAGGGAAGAAGCTGGACCCACCATACGGTCGGACCTGCGCAGTTAAGACAAAGTCGAAAACACACAAAATTTTTGGCACCAAAAGACAAGTGCATAAAGCTTAAGGCAAAGGGTTGAAAACAACATAGGTTTTTAGAAAAAGATCGAAAACACACAGGAATAATGACAAACCAAAAGGTAACAGGGAAGCCGAAAACATCACGGGTTTTCGAAAACACTGCATGTTTTCAACACTGTGGCAGAATTTTTTAAAAATGTTTCTCGCGTATCTTAGGATTCGAATAACTTTCTGGGTTTTGCACTTCAACACGTGTGAATTGGACTAGAACCTGGTGACAAAACAAGGAACACAGGGCAAGATACAAACCATGAAACATTTGCAAGGGAGAGGCCAACTTCACGAGATTTTGCAATGACTGGAAAAATGGCCTAACAGTGGCTCTTTCTAGGGACATGTATCTCCTACAGATACAATGAGAAAATAGCATCTACTGGAAGAGAAGACCACAAAATTTTGAACCAAAAACAACCCTAAGAGACCTAGGGGAGAAACCTAACTACTGCTCATGAAAAAAGATACTTCAAGAGAAGTAAAACTTTAGGAATTGTCCATGAACAGGCAATTCCAAAGTGCCACCAGTTAGATCTTTTAAAACATATGAATCTGTTCCCCACTTGCTCTCAATCAGATAAGGGCCCAACCAAATAGGATCAAATTTTTCATGCTTTCCCTTATCCTCCAGCCTTGCATTCCACATCAGGACCAGATCATCAATTTCAAAACTCCTCTGAGTTGCTCTCTTATCAAACAAATTTTTACACTGTTGCTGCAAATTTTCATTTTTCTCATGTGCATCCCTCCTTACTTCCTCTAACTAGATTAGCTCATCCATTCTCACCCTCAGCTCATCATTTAAGTCTTCATCATATGCCTGGATGAACCTGTACATTTGCAACAAATTGTTCTGAGGTAATCTAGCACTTATCCCATATACCAAGTCAAATGGGGCACAACCTATGGCTTTCTTGATGGTCACTCTATCAGCCCATAATGCCCACCAAAGTTTTGAGTCCCACAATTTTTTATTCCTGTCCAATATTCTTTTGAGGATCTTTATCAAGCTTTTATTACTAGATTCAGCCTAGCCATTCTCTTGTGGATGGTATGGAGAAGAAAATGAAATGTGTATCCCATATTGCTAACAAAAATCACCAAATTCCTATGATCTAAAACACATTGCATTGTCTACCACTATTGTTTCTAGACATCCAAACCTAGTGAGAATATTCTGCATTACAAAATCAATTACCACTTTACTAGTATCCCTTCTAGTGGGAATATCTTCAACCCATTTAGTGAAATAGTCTATTGCCACTAATATGTAGGAATGCCCACCACTAGACTTGTTTGGAATTTCACCAATGAAATCAATACCCCACTTCTAGAAAGGGGCCTGAACTGAGACTGGTCTGAGTGGCAAATTCCCACTAAATTTCAACTTTCTTGCAAACCTTTGGCATGCATCACATATGTCTTTAACAGCAGCACTAGGGACATAAGCAACCACCATAGCTCCTACAAGATAACACCTAAAATCCTTGACTGCTTTGACTAAGGCATAAGCCTGTTTCTCAGTGATATCATATTTCAATTCTTCTGCATGTAAAGACTTGCTAAAAAATGATATAGGTTGCTCATATCCATCTAAATTCTTTTGTAATAAGACTGCTGCAACCGTATGATAAGAAGCAAAAGAGAAAATCTGCATGGGCTTACCATAATCATGGGTCCTCAAAACAGGGGCATCTTTAATGGCCTGTTTGATACTTTTGAAAGATTCATCTGCTTCTTCATTCCAATCTACCTTTGCATCTTTTTTCAACATCCTAGAGATAGGAATACAAATTTATGCAAAATTTGTAACAAATCTTCTTAGAAAATTTACCTGCCCAAAGAAAGACTGTACTCCTTTAACATTTCTTGGTGGTGAAATCTTGTCTATTGCCATAACCCTTTCTGGATCAATTCTCACTCCATCCTTGGACACAATATGTCCTAAGAGCTTTCCTTCTATAAGACCAAAAGAACACTTCTTTGGATTCAAAGAAATCCCATACTCCAAAGCTCTGATGAAAATCTTTTCGAGGTGTTCACAATGTTGATCCTCCTTCTCTGAATATGTTGTAAGATCATCCTGGTATACCACTAAAAACTTGTTTATGAAATCAGCAAAATCTACATCCATAGCCCTCTGAAAAGTTTCTCCTGCATTTGTCAGGCCAAAAGGCATCCTAACATAAACATATGTTCCCCAAGGAGTAGTGAATGCAGTCTTGAATTGTTCTGACTCCTTGACCATGACCTGATTATAACCAGAGAAACCATCCATCATGGACATTAACTCTGACCTTGTGACTCTTTGCAGCATGTTTTCCATATTAGGCAAACCATAGTTGTCTTTCAAAGAATTGACATTCAGATTTCTAAAATCAACACACAGCCTAATGTCACCATTCTTTTTTCTGACTGGAACCAAATTTGACACCCAAGTAGAATGTCTGACAGGATTTATAATACCAGCATCCATCATCTTTTTGAGTTCATTTTTCATTTTCGGTGCCAGAGTAGGGTTCACAGGCCTTAATTTCGGTCGAAAGGGTTTAGTTCCTTCCTTTAATGGTATCTCATGTTGAAAGAGATCTTCTCTATATGCCTTCAAATCTTCATAAGACCATGCAAAGACATGTCTAAATTTTTTGAGAAGATCAATCAGATTTCTTCTAGTTCTTTGAGATAAACATTTACCTATGTAAATGTTCTTTGATTCTTGTCTTGTCCCCAGATTTACTTCCTCCAAATCACTTATCCTGTCAGCAAGTCTAGCTACACAAGCCCTCTCTTTATCATCAAATGCTCTCTCAAGAGCAACCAATCCCCTTGGGATCCTATTTGACTTCAATTGCAGTACCTCCTTCCCTAGGACACTTTCCTTTCCATTTCTGATATCAACATAGGTACTGAAATCCATCACCTGACCATCAAAGTGAGATTCACACTGCAAGAACCTCAAAATATCTTGATCATCAGAAAATACTTGCCAATTCTCAACATTATTTGGGATAGAAGGTCTAGACTTACACTCAATTTTGAATATCCCCACAAAGGTAACATCCTCTAGCCTTAAGGCTATGTTTGTTAGTAAATCTTCCATCCTGTTTTGGCTTCTATCCACCCAATCAATACCAAAGGCACTGAAACATTCAATTTCATCCCATACAACATTCCTATATTGTTTCAGCCTTTGGTTTTTTGATGCATACTTGGATCTAATCTGAAAAACTATTAACTTAGAATCACCAATTACCCTAAGATGTTTGATCCCATGTTTTGATGCTTGTCTCAAACCAATCAATAGGGCTTCATACTCTGCAACATTATTTGTGCAAGGAAACAAGAGAGTGAAAGAAAACTTAAAAGTCTTACCACTCGGGGATACCAACAATACTCCTACTCCAGCATCTTCTCTAGAACTTGCTCCATCAAAATATAATGTCCATAAGACATTACTCTCTGCCATGTTATTCTCATCATCATCCAAAAGGATAGGCCTGACCTTCTCCTGCATCTCATTCCTCTGAACTTGGAATGAACCAATGTCAATGTCAACAAAACAATTCATGCTATCCTTTTCATTCTCCTCAATCATATGTGGAGTTCTAGCTTCCCTTGACACCTTCACATTCTCTCCTTCAATGTCAAAAGTGGCAAAGGACAAGTCACATTGAATACTTCCTCCCATAGAGGCACTCCACTTTCTAGATAAAAACATTCCATATTGAGGAGGAATGTCAACTACAAGAACACTCATAGTCAACTGTTTGTTAGGAAATGCAGCTAATTTATAAGGCAGAGCCTTAATGGTACCAATAACTAGCACTTCTCTTGAGTCCATAGCTTGGCATCTCCCATGAGGTGTATCGACCTTTAGTCCTAATGATTTCATGATCTCTGTAGGCATGACAATGTTTGATGCTCCAGAATCAATCATGCAGTTCTTCAATATTTTACCATCAATCTCAAGGGACAAAAAGAAAGGATCAAATGTCCCTACCGCATTGTTTACAACATTTGTATCCAAGAAGATTTGAGGAATCTTAGAAACAATTTCTTCACTCTTACTGTTAGGTGTGTCTTCCAAGGAAGCCACATGCTTGTCATTTCTACTCACCTCCTAGATTCCTGCAGAAGAAACACCATTTACCCAATTCAAGGCCTTGATCTTGTGTTCTTCTATTCTCATCATTTCCAAAAGTGAAACCTTGACAGTGATCTATGAAAGCAACTTAGACATATCTATTGGAACATACTTCTGGCTATTCATGTCTTCTTCAAAAATAGTGACAACTTTATCTTTTGTGGAATCAGATTTGTCCTTGAGAGAGGATTCCTCTTCCTTCTGAAAGGCAGGAACAACCACATCTGATGTCTTTGCTTTGTTCCTAGGTGTTGTAACAGGCATAATTTTCTTTTTTATCTTCACTTGGTCTGCACCACAAGCACCCTTTCCCTTTTCTTCATGTTGTTGTACACTATTTTCTGTCCTCTTGATGAACATACTGCCTGGTTTACTAGCTACATTTCCAACTGTCCTATCTCTCAAGTTGTAGTTGCTTCTAGCTTGAGTGACCATGTCTGTAGTGATTTGAGAAATTTCTTCATCTGATGGTCTTCTTAAAGAAACTTTCTCCTCACCCCTTACTGCACCACATCCAACATCATAAAACTCTTCTTCTTCATCATCATTAAAGTCAGCTTCATCCCATGCACGTGAAGAAGTCATACCACATCCTTCCTTATCATACTACTCCTCACCTTCTTGATTATCAGGTAAATTCAAAGCAATGACACAATGCTCTGGACTATGAGGAGATTGAAAAACAACACACCATGGAACCTCATCAACTAAATTCACTGAATTTCTCTGCAAAGGATCAGGGATCCTTCCATCAGGTCTTTCCTACTTGGTTGGGAAAATGGGCTTGCCATCTTTCTACTGAGTGTTGTAAGGATAATTCTGCATCCTTGGCTATCTGCTAAAATTGTTTGGAGCTGACCTCTCCATAGTCATAGCCCTATTGTTTCCCTTTTCTCCAGGCTTTAAACCTTCCAAAGCCTTTAAAATTTATTTTAGATTGTTATCCTCTTTGGGTTTAGAGTCAGCAGACCTTCCCATTTCTTTCTTACTCTGCATTTGAGGCCTGCAATCATCTCTTCTTCCTATCTTTCTTGATATTCTTCTATTGATCTCTATGTTAATGGCCAATTTGTAAGCCTCCCCAAGACTTCTAGGGTTCTTATCTCTCAAGAGATATCCCATCTTTGCATCAAAGGCATTTAAGTATGTCACAAGACATACCTTGTCATCTAATCTGATAACCTGCAAGAGCCTATGCATGGCCTTTTGGAACCTTATGTTAAATTCAAGGACCTCTTCATTTTGATTTTTCTTTATATTATTGAATTCATTCAAGCTAAAACCCTCATTAGTCTTATCACCATAATGTTCTTTGAAATAGTTTTTAAATCCATTCCATGACCCTATACTAGCATGGGGTAACCCTCTAAACCAATCCCTAGCATCCTCAATCAGGGATTGCACAAATAGCTTCATTATAACGTCATCAAGCTCTATATTATAATCATCTATTACATCTATGAATTTTTTTAGATGTTCTTCACATGTGACGACATTATTTCTAGTAAATTTAGGAAGCTTCTTTCTTATTTCATCAGGAATTACATTAGGATAGCCAGGAATACCAAAGAAGGTAAGTTGTTTGTACCTTTCATGAATAGGAGCTCCATGCAGTGGATCCATTCCTTGAGATGTAGACATCCTTGTGTTTGAACCATCAGGAACCCTAGCAGCACCTGGTACACCATTTGCTTGAGCTGCATTGTTACCCTGATTTCCACCTTGCCCTAAGAAGGAAGCAGCAACATGTGAAGGTCCTGAAGTATGCTTGAGAAAATCAATCTTTTTCCTGATTTCTGCAGCAAAAGCCTCCAACTCAGCTTTCTCTAGTTCTTTGTCCAATATCTCTTTCTTCCTTCTAGCTATCTCAAGGTCTGAGTCTAATCTCAGTCCTGGATCTGATGTCCTATCAACAATGACTTGTTCATTGATCTGAACTCCAATGGCCTTTTTCTTTCCTTTATCCTTTGGTCTAGTTTCCTCATGTGTCCTTTGCACAATAGGCTATTCTTCTACCCTTTTAGGCTCTGGGACAGAATTAATTATCTCCAAATCCAGTAACTACCTCTTTATCTAATCAGCCATTATCATGGCTTGTCTTACTTTATCCTCTTTATCCTTTTCTCTTTGCTGCCTAATGGAAAGTTGTTCTTGAACTCTTCTTTCTAGTTCGTAGACCTCCTCAAAGATCTCTTCTGATTCAGGGAGTGTAGTGTCTGACTCATCATCTCCCACTTGAATTTTATCTTCATACTGATTCAATCCCAAGTCAACAGCAGCCTCTTCATATTCTGAATTGTCTTCTTCTTGACTAGGCCTAGCTTGGGTTTCTTATCTGGTATCTTTCTTGTTTCTCCAAGTGTGAGAAACACCTCTTCTCTTATTTCCTCCCCTTGTCTGACTAGGCCTAGAAGTCCCTGGAATGCCTTCTTCCATTATATCTTCAAGAGGCTTCTTTCTTCGAGATATGGAACCTCTATAACTCATCTTGCAAAACAAATCACTAACCAGTACTACTACCAAGATTTTTGAGTCACCACCCAAGTGTATTGGGAATATTACAATGAAATTTCTTGACTTCAAAAAATGCTCCAATAAGTTAGAGAGACAAGGGACAAGAACAACCCTTTTTCTTCCAATGATGACCTACTGGTTAAAATGAACATGCATAACACTTCCCCAGCAGAGTCACCATCTTGTTGGTGTCCAAAATGATGCTTATGCTCTAACAGGTTGCCAGTATACCCTCAGATGGATTTTAGGAATGGTTAACTCCAAAATGTTATAAGGTCTTAGGGTGACTGGACCAACTATAGGGACAAGAATGCCCTCTTTTTCTTCTGGCTCTGCAAAACCAAGGCAAGTGCACCTAACCTAGTATAAAATAGACTTCATACACCAAGAACTAGGTTTGAATAACAGATAAGTGGATAGCAAGAAAGTGCTGAATGTCAACCACACACTCATTGACTCTCAATTGCTATGGGTAGAACCACATAAACCAAATACTAAAAACTTAAGGAATGGTTCTTAATTTATGCTTTTGAGATCATAACAACAACAATTAGTATTTGTTGATAATGAGATAATCATTTAGGCTAGTGCCTCATCCATTGGGCAAGATCTCCTAGAACAAGAATGCTACACACACCAGACAATAGCTGAGATTCAAAGCCATAAACACACCTACAATCCCCTTTACTACTTATAAGATATCCTTACATAGACAATTAGATACATCTATGTCCCATCTAAAGCATCATTTCATCTAATCCTAGATTAGAACTTAAGAATGGAGACATACACATAAAATAATATGCAGAGAACTAGAAAGTTTAGAACCTATCTAAGTTGACACAAAGGAGAGATAAGAGTCATGTATTTGTATTAAGTATGAAGAATCCTTAAGTATAAAAAATAAAACCAGAGGAGTCAAGCTTGAAAATTATAGCTTAGACCTACAACTTTTTCTCTATCATCAACAAAATACCAAATGCCAAAATGTTACAATCCTGACTGGGCAAAAGACTCACAACCGGAAAAGTTTTAAAATCTAACTCCCAATCATTCAAAATGATCATAAAAAATCCCTTTCTACCAGTGTTACAATGCAAGCATAATGATCATTTCAACTCAAAAAATTCAAATCCACCTAACCCCCTAGGAGTTAACACAGACATGACAGGGGTCAAGCCGTAGCATGCAAGCTCAAACAGTCCAATTTCAACAGCTAACTAGCCCTGTACTGGTCCAAGTACCAAATTACCATCAAACCCCCAAGGAATCCGGCCAAATTGACCCTTGCAAAACTTCAGTGTACTGTTTCATTTATTCCTTTAGGGCAAGGCATTCCTCTGTAATGATTATGGTGAGCAGGACCACATTGGATCGGCGGAGAAGATCAGTTTCACCAACTCGGGCCCTTCTTGTCATCAATTTTGGTCCTTTGTAGTCGCTGGAAATGTCTCTGAGATTCAAATTTAAACTCCAACGGCTAAGTCTTGGCGCCAGCAGCACATCGGCGGTCCTGATTCGATTAGAGATCGGCAATTAAGTCCTGACCATAGATTTCTTCATCATTCCCAGGCTTCAGATCTTTAACTCATCAAGCACCTCGGGTCAACATTCCACGAACTGGCGACAAGGTAAAATCTCAGTCACGAAATGAAAGGCCTAACTCTAGTTGAACTCCACAAACACATGACTGCACATGTTGAAATAGCCCACTAAGTCATCTAGCAAATTGGCGACAAAGGAACCTTCGCCAATTCACAGAATACTTCCTGCCTCCACTAAAAACTCTAGCAACCCCACGACCACTCATCCGCCAAGTCGCCAGACCAACTAGCGAACCGCCAAACCATCTTGTGAACTAGTGACAAGAAGGAAAACCTTGTCAGGCCGCCAAATATTTATCCACACTGCCAAAATAAATCCTGACCTGGGCCCGCGTTCAAACCATAACAACCCGCCAGCACGGACCAACTGGAGACTGCCACGACACCACCTGCTACCGAGCCTACCAAACAGCCACAAATAGGCCCCACGACATGTGGCACCCTGTCACATGATCACATAGTCCGAAGATAGGCTATGCAAACATGCGACCACCCGCAGGCCGCTACCTTACCGCGGATAACCGCCACCGCACACTCCGTAACCGCGTCACCAAACCGCCACCGCAAGGGGTTCATCGCATGATCGCATAGCCAATTTTCAGGCTATGCAAACATGTGACAGCCATGAGACCACCACATCACCACCCTCTCTACATTTCCCAGGCCCACCGACGAAACACCATCACACCGCCATGGACACATGTCGACCGGTCGCATGATCGCATAGCCAAAAACTGGGCTATGCAATCATGCGACAGCCAATCACAGGCTGCCACATGACCACCTCTGACAGCGGGCCCATAATGAACATACCCATCGGCACCCAATTGAACGATGGGCGCATGATCACATGGGGTTAGAATATTTCATGCGATGACATGCCGACCGTAGATCTTTTTATCTCTAACATCGAGCCCCGCTGACAAGTCTAACAAGTCACCACCACATGGACCAATCAGACATGAGCCTTACCTTTTGGAGGATCGGACAGTTGTCACAAAAGCGCATAGCCTTAACAAATCCTTTGCACTTTAACGACAACCATTGATGCTCCGACACATCAGGACCCTCTGCCCAATCCAGAGACCAGGTCCCACCACACATCGCGCTTGTGCACTAACGCAAAGTCGATCGCAAGCCGCTGAATAGAAATTGGGACCCACATGGCTAGGTGGCAAGCGATCGCATGATCGCATGTCAGAAAAGTCTGACATGCGGCCATGCGACAACTAATAGGGAAGAAACTGGACCCACCACACGGTCGGACCTGCGTAGTTAAGACAAAGTCGAAAACACACAAAGTTTTCGACACCAAAAGACAAGTGCATAAAGCTTAAGGCAAAGGGTCGAAAATAACGCAGGTTTTCGGCAAAAGATAAAAAACACATAGGAATAACGACAGATCGAAAGGTAACAGGGAAGCTGAAAACAACACGGGTTTTTGAAAACACTACATGTTTTCGACACTGTGGCAGAATTTTTTAAAAATGTTTCTCGCGGATCTTAGGATTCAAACAACTTTCTGGGTTTTGCACTTCAACACGTGTGAATTGGACTGGAACCTGGTGACAAAACAAGGAACACAGGGCAAGATACAAACCATGAAACATTTGCAAGGGAGAGGCCAACTTCACAAGATTTTGCAATGACTGGAAAAATGGCCTAACATTCTTTATGATTTGTTGTTTTGTATTTTCTTGGCATGGATCTTTTGATATAACATGAGAGTGTCTGGTCTTGGCTACGACAAGTGGAGATAGTGGAGCTTGGCATACTTCAATTTTCCTATAGTGAAAATGCCACTAAATGTATTTCTATCAAAATTACACTCCTTGTAATCCAAGTACACAAAAAAATCCTCTTGGCTACTGTCCTAGCAAGAGCGATCAAAATTTATTATTGGATTGATAGTGATAAAGTGGTTCTCCTTTGAGAATCAATTGTCAAATCATCCTTTTTGCAGACTTTTTAACTCGTTCTTATTATAGAATGAAAAACCTTTCATTTTAGTAACTAGTAATTACAACTGTTAAGAACATTGTGTGATGGCTAAAGTGTGGTCTTGTCATGACCAAGGTTCAAATCCATGCTTGTCCATTGGACTCATGGGATTTGTTCCCCTTCTGCGGAGTTGTGCTTACTGGTTAGTGCAATTTGTGTTTACAGTGTGGGAGAACCTCCCCCATCCGCAATCTCCTCTGGCTTGGGCCGTCCTAAAAATTCCTTTTGTACAAAACAAAGGAAAAGAAATAACTAGTACTTTCAGTTCTTTGATTTAGCAACTCTTGTAATACTACCAATGGCCTACTGTATT
Organism: Chamaecyparis obtusa; assembly: GCA_027943335.1. Classification (NCBI taxonomy): domain Eukaryota; kingdom Viridiplantae; phylum Streptophyta; class Pinopsida; order Cupressales; family Cupressaceae; genus Chamaecyparis; species Chamaecyparis obtusa. The sequence goes on along the minus strand of BSBK01006676.1, from coordinate 148,765 downwards.
GATACAAATCTTGTGATTCTAGTGTTCTCTTTGGAAATAGGATAATGTACAGCTTGTCCTTTCCAACAACTACTTTCGTTCTTAATGGTGTTGCATTATAGAACTCTATTTTATAACTTTTATGATCTGTCAAAAGAGTATTGTTCAATCTTTCTTTGTCACTCCATCAAATAATGCATGCGTTGTATTCTATTTGATTGAATTGAAAATTAAATAGTTGTTTGTTGCAATTTCCTTAGTCTAGAAAGGAACTGGGATGTTGATCTCCATTAGTTGTTAGGATGAAGGGGAAGTTCTAGGGAGTGAACCACATAGCCATTAAAGAGGATTTTCTAATGTAATCTTCGATATGTTTAGTTTGTTTCTAAATTGAATGTGAGTTAATAGATTATACTTATAGACCAGAAAATGACACAAGTGTTGCTATGCTGCTTTTTAGCTCCAGCTTATTGTATATTTTTAATTCATTTTTTTTCTAGAATGGATTATTTAATTTGCAGCAATAGAGGTTTTTTCATCAACACCACATTTGAAGAAAACAACACCATATATACCATATACCAAACTGTAAATTCCATTAAAAATTTATCAATAGGCAATCAACCAATTCACTTATCCCAAGCCCCACCTCTGAAATTAAACATCATCATTGTCAAAACATGTCCAATATTTCTATATTACAAGATCCATAAGAATAAGCTACAATTGTATACCAACAAGCCAAATCCACCTAATCTATCCCAAATCCAGTACATAAAGAATACAAAAATACCCCAACAAAATTCTTTCTAGCCAGTAACCACTTCACCTATTCCAAATCCCTTCTCCCAGACAAGACATACCCAGAATAATTCAATCTCTCTATTGCAAAATCCATGCAAAAAAGCCATGATCGCAAACCAATACACCAAACCCACTTCAATCTATACCAAATCCAACTCATAGAAAACATGATCATCACTAGGCCAACAACTAACAAAACATCACCATCCAATGGCCCAGTCACAACAAATGCAGATCAATCTACACCAAACTAATATATTTACGTTTAAATTTATAATATTTTGAATAAAATAAAATTTCAGCATTTCAAAAATTTATTTGCAATAACGAATCGAAGACCAACCTTAACATTGTTGAATCTAGCAAGATGTAATAGAGCACACTGCAACTTGCACCCATGTCCAATAGACAACACAAACTGATCCCTATTAAAAAAATAAGGATTCTTAGGATTATATTTCATGACCTCATCATACAAAATATGACCCAGAGGAGCACACCCCATGGGAAATCTAGGGTGCCTAGAATTCGCCATCTCAACTATATCAATGGCCAGAAATCAAATAGTATTCACATATTTCTCAACCAAAGCAGTACCAGTAGCGTCCAACGTCTCCACAGCTGTAGCCCTGAAAAAAAGCTCCACAGCTGCAGCCCTGACAACTCTTTTTCTTGATGAATTCAATCTCAGGTGTTTCTTGGGGTGAAAGGAAATATTTTCGTGTGATCTAAAGCTCAACCTTGAGAACTTTCCAAATCTCAATGTCATGGGGCCATGTGATTGTGTTGCGGGAGCAACATTCTATAAATGAGCATTTGTCGTGCTTGCTATTGTAGCAGCTTGGAAAATCATCAAAGAAGAAGACCTTGTTTTGAATTCTTAGGAGAACCAAATTTTAGTGAAGATCCATGTAATTACATTTTTTTTTTACGATATAAATAAGGAAAAAGAGATAAAATTAAAAAGAATATTCAAGCATAAGATCCAATTTAGTGAAGATTTTTCACTCCCTAGAAAATAAGTGTCTATCTTGTGGAAGTATTTGTAGTATGTGTATTTGTCTATACACAACTAGCTCCATAAGCATATATAATATTCATATGTGATAATAAACTTAGATGAGTATATCTTTGTAAATAAGATATATCTAATTATAAATAAGCAAGAAAATGTGATAAAAATTAATCTATACAAGAATGAATAATATTACATGTTTAGAAAGAAGTGTGTGTGTGTATATATATATATATATATAGAAACTCAATGATAATATGGTAGATGTGGAAAGAATGCAACTATCAAATCTTTAAAGATAAATAATCTTTGACAATTTGATCATAAAGATGATAGAAGTTGGAATCTATGAAATCATAAACATAAGGATAAGGAATGAAAATGGATAGTGGATCTTCTAACTAGATGATCCAATAAAGAGGGCATGACCTTTATCAAAGTTCCTTTGTCTCTCACTTCTAAATCAAGAAAATATTAGGGAGAGACAAAAAAAGGTGGAATGGTTGGGCCTCTTGGGTGGAAGATTGAATATTAATTTTGATGGGGCTTCCTAAAGAAACTCAAGAACCTCCAACTGATATAATCTACAATGGGGTTTTAATAGGACCGAACCTAAGTGGATCAACTTGAGCAATACTATGTGGAAATCCAAAGATGAAGCCAAAGCTCAATTTTAGCTTGGAATATTATTCACTATAAAATTGTAAGGGGGGAATGTCTCACATTTCTTGCCAATCACTCCACCAAATGCCTTTTTTGTCTCAAGTTAGAAACTATCAAACATGCCTTTTGGACTTGCAAGCATGTTCAACAAATTTGACAAGCAATTATGACTCTTGTTCCAACCATATTTAACAAAAAAATTAAATTGGAAATCAAATCTACTTGGGCTGCACTATGCTCATAATATAATCTAATAAGCTTTTTGTTAATATATTTTTTAATACATTTGGATGCTTTGAAGTAAAAACTATCTTCTCCAATGGTTTTCCTCAAAGAGAAGTTATTGTGCATGGTTTATTCTCTAATATTATTTTGAAGAAAGAAACCCTTGTTGAAGCCTTGAAGGAGCATCACAACAACTCAAAGTTACAAACACATTTATCCATAATGCAGTCTCATCTAACAGTTCTATTACTTTTGACAAAAATGGGTTGCTATGTACAATATTCAAGATGATTGTGGAGGATCATGCACTTCATACTCTTGCAGAAAAGTAATATTTTCTCTTATTGTGATTTGTTCCACATGAAATCACAGTCGTGTCTGATTTATGTTTTTGATAGAAAAAGCAGCAAGAGGGTGCTGGCCCATGGTACAGATAGACTAGAAGCACATTAACAACATATTAATAGCACTAGTCGCATAGCAGTTTAACATCAGAAAGTCAGTAGAAACAAAAGTGTCAAGTCTGCCTCTATAAAAAATAAACATGTAGGTCATTTAGAAAAAAAATGAACCATAGTAGTAAACCCAGAAAGTAGATAAAATATTAACAATAACAAGCCACACAGGGCTAAACCAGTGTTTTAAGAACTTAACCAGAAAATGGGAAAGAAAAATAGGGACTTGGGACTAATAGGCCCATGCCAGCACAATAACATCATGGACACAATAGCAGCTAGGATCTCCCACCCAAAAGTTTGGACATCAGGGTCGTGGCCCACTCTTCCTACAAAAATAGGAAGAGGTCTATGTTATCCTCATCGACTTCCAATTTCCCACCAGCCATCTTCTCCTGCACATTGCATAGGGTCACATCCGACACGTGCATGACATTGAGGGAAAACTTGTTCGAATCAGTGACCTAGGCTTTAATTTCTCTAATGTCCTATTTGAGGCCAAAAAATCTCCATATTCATGAGGGGGACAAACCTTCCACCTAGGGTGGTGCAATTCTGTATCCACGAGTCATGCCAGAATTTGATGGATCTCACATCCCTGAGTTTCTAGAAGACCCCCTTAGACAACATGGTTTTGCATTTGCAGATGTTAGTCCAGAGTTTAGAACCATTGGGAAGGTCATTATCCTAGAACATCATCCTATAAGGGTGCCCTTGAAGGTACTTAGCTTCCATTATCTTGCACCAATCTACTTCCCTTTTAATTAGCTTCCAAGCCACTTTCGTGGTGAGGGCTCTGTTCAACAAGCCAATTCGTCTAAGACCCAGGCTACCCATCCGTTTAGGAAGGCAAATTGTTTCCCAATTGACCAAGGACATCCTCTTCTTCTCTTCCGAGCCTGTCCACAGAAAAGTTCTTTGTATCTTTTCTAGCCTGTTAGCCATGTTTCTTTTGATCTTGAAGAGGGATAGAAAGTAAATAGGAATCCCTTGAAGAGTAGAGGCTGGTAGCTGAAGTTTACCAGCTTTGCTCAGAATCTTCCCCTTCCAACCAACAAGTTTTTTCTAAGTTCTTTCCAAGATGGAATTCTAGAAATATTGGGAGACCTCTTTGATAGTGAGAGGGAGGCCCACGTAGGTAGAGAGGAGTAAAGCCAACTGATAGCCCAAAATTTGAAGCACTCTGGTTTGAGTCTCGATGGGGGTATTGAAGAAAAAAAATTTTCTTTTCTAATAGTTTATGCACTATCCTGAGGCCAAGGCATAGTTCTCCAAAAGATACTTCCATTTTCTAGCTTCGATCCCTGATGAATACCCAAAGAGGAAAGTATCATCCACAAATTGCTCCAAAACAACTTGTTGTAGAGTGGAAGCAGGTTTGATTCCTTTTATTCTTCTCGTGGAAGAGAGAATAGTCAGATTCCTACTGAGGACCTCAGCCACCATGATAAATAAATAGGGGTAGAGAGGGTCACCCTATCGAAGACCTTTTTCAGGTTTAAAGAAGCCGCCCAGGGAACCATTGACCAAAACAAAGAAGCTAATAGTTTGCGTACATTCTTGAATAATGCGAATAACTTTCTCATTAAAGCCCATTCTACTAAGGATTTTATGTAGAAAGGACCAATTAAATTTTTCATAAGCCTTAGAGATATCATGTTTTAATGCCATACCTAGTTCTTTTCTCATGTCCATGGAGTGAATGATTTCATGAGTAGATATGGCTGCATCTAGGATCTTCCTTCCTGGAACAAAACCTTTCTGAGTAGGACTGATCAATTTGTCCAAGAGGGGCTTCATTCTATTGACCAGGATCTTAGTGAGGATTTTATAAAATGTGTTACATAGGCTGATAGGTCTGAAATTCAGCATAGAGGTGGGGTTGTCATTCTTAGGGACTAACACAATATAGGTCTTGCTATGGTTTTTAGCAGTCACCCCATTCTAAAGAAGTATCTAGCGGCATGGGAAACATCTAATCCAACAATATCCCAGTATTCTTGAAAAAGCACTGGGGGGAAACCATCAGGCCCTAAAGCTTTATAGGCACCCATAGAAAAGACAACAACTTTGACTTCCTCATCAGAAACACGTCCAATGAGGCAATCATTATCACTATTAGTAACAACACATTGGATGTGTTCAAGGAGATGATTTTGCACATTAATTGGGCAAAAATGACCATCATTAGAATATAATCCCTTAAAGTAGTTGGCTGCAACCTGATTAATTTTGTCTTTTTCAATAACTTCATTTCCTCTTTCATCCCTAATTGTGTTGATGGTGTTTCTTCTTTTGTGATTGCTAGCAGATCTATGAAAGAAGGTTGTATTTATATCCCCTTTAGAAAGCCACTGGATCCTGGAGCACTGCTTCCAGTAGATTTCTTCTCTTCTCAGAGCTTCCTGCCACTTGTGTATGGCCTTTTCTTCTTCCATCTACGGTTGGGGGTGGATATTCCCAGTGGCTAGTTGTGTTTGGAGGGAGTCCAAGGTCCCTGTGAGCTCCTTCTCATTAAAGAAATCCCCAAAATTATGTTTACTCCAATCTTTAACTTCTTTTTTGATGGTTTCCAATTTCTGGGCGATCCTGAACATGGCAGTGCCTTTGATAAAAGTGGCCCACCATGATTTCACTTGGTCCCTAAAGGAGGGGTGGGAGCACCACATAATCTCAAATCTGAAAGGGGATGGACCAATCCTAGGGGAATCTGACCAGAAAAGGAGGAGGGGGTTATGATAAGATGTGGTTTTGGGGAGGGACGACAAGGTCAAGGTCAAGCACAAGTCCCAAGAGGAGGTGGCCAGGACATGATCCAGCTGCACTTGGATAAGTTGGGAGCCCTTTCGATTGTTGGACCAAGTGAAGGGATTTCCTTTAAGATCAATGTCCAAGAGACCAGAGCGGGAGATAAATTCCACAAGGTCACCCATACTATAAGAGTAGTCCATTAAGCCTTCGCATTTCTCCAAGGGGTGGAGAGGGGTTCTGAAGTTGCCAACCACCATATAATTAGCAGACGTATCTTGATCCATAAGACAGATAATATCCTTGCAAAGGGACAACCTACCATTCCGGGTATTAGGAGCATATATGTTGATCAAGTGCCAGACCAGCTATTTTTTCCTGAAGGTAACATCAAGGAAGTTCGGTGATAAGGCTAGCGGTTCACCAACAACAGTGTTAGGATTCCCAAGAGTGTCAATGCCCCCGAAAGCACCTGAGGCTTTAGAGTAGAAAAACTTGGCACCCAGCCAGATACTACTAGATAGGGAGGCAAAATTATTGAAAGACATCTTAACTTCTTGGATGAGCAAAATATCCAGCTTATGAGAAAAAATGTATTGTTTAACAAAACTTTTCTTGAGGGAGCTGTTAAGACCTCTAATATTCCAAGAAAGACAAATCAATTCTTATTTTTAAAACTTGTTTCTAAGGTTTGCTGCCTACCTGCTGCAACATCCCTTGTAGTCCCTCTTGACCTCTTGGCGTGTTCTGATGGCCTCCCTCTAGGTGTTTCCAATTCCAAATCCACCTTTTTGGGCTTAGTTTTCTTTTTTTTGTATTTTCCATTCACCACCATCCTCCTCCTCATAGAGGTCTTCACCTAGGGAGCTATGTGAGGGAGGGTAGTTCCTTTCCTCTGGCTACAGAGGAAGTTTTGTAGCAACCTTAGGGGACTTTATTTTGAGTGAGACCACAATAGCAGGTTGTTTTACTTCAACAAGAGTGATCACACTTGTCTCCAGAGTAATCACCATGGGGTTCTCCAATGATAAAACTATCAGAGGGGATTCAGAACCCTTAGGTTCAAGGATTACCCCGTCATTCTCTAGAGGGGTGACAATCTCACCCTCTTCCACCTCTGGGTTTTCTAGCTCTAGGTTTTCCAACACTTCAGCCACCGGGGGGGTTGGTCCTCTCCTTCTCTTCACCTGCTACCATGGGTGGCTCCTCAGAGGTGCCCTTATCCTTTTTCTTATTTTTTCCTTCATGCATAAAGGATTTGCATGCTTCACTGGTGTGGCCCCTGGAGTCACATTTCTAGCAAAAGAGAGTGTCATTCTCATAAACTAGGGCCTGAGTCCATCTACCCAACTTGGATTTCAAAATAACAAAGTTGGCGAGGGTTTTATTCAGGGTAACATTAACGCAAAATCTTGCAAACACCAACCTAGACTTAAAGTGGGTTACTTGATCCGTTGTAATAAAAGTGCCAAAGGAGTCACCAATCCACCTGAACACTTGTTCATCCCAATATTTAAGTGGAAGCTCAGGGAGGCACACCCACACTAGAGCCATCCTACTCAACTCAGTCACCAGATTAAACCTGGGTTTCCATTTCGCTAGGGCGAGGAAGTGCTTACCATAGACCCACGAGCTCGATAGAACAAAGGCCAGATCCTCCAAAGTGTTGAACTTGAAGAGGAAGAGTCCATGAGGCATAGAAGAGGCTAAGACAGACCCCTTAATCTTCCACTAGGTAGCCACCCACTTTTTGACCATTTTGATGGTAGGTCAGAAGTTGAAGAAATGACCCACCAGCGCCAATTGAAAATCGGCCATGGTCCTGTTTACCACTGAATCAAGGAGCGAGAGTTCAGTGCCTTCCTTAGTCTAAATGAAGTCCACCAGGAGTGATTCCAGAGTATTCTAGACCTCTCCCATGAGAGCGCCTTTCCAGCTTGTCTTTGTTGGGGATGAAAGGGCATCGACAGAAGAGGATGCCCATTGGGATCCTTCCATTGACCCTTTCACGACCTGTCCCGTACCAGAGGAAACAGTCTCAGGACCAACATGGGGTCCAATGTGGGGACCTGCAAGGGGGGAAGATTCCCCCTAGGAGAGGCAGGCATGGGAGTGGGAAATTTGAATTCGAAGGTTGGGCGGGAATGTTGCAGAGCGCTCAAATGAATTTTTGGTGGAATGTTATTTACTATCTTTCCGATTTATGTTTCTATGTAATGGTTCTTAATTTTTAAACCTGAGTTGTGTCTCCCGAACTTGTTGGCTTAGTTGTGCCTCTTTAGCTTAATTTGTCTTGTATATTATTTTCTTTATATATATATATATATATATATATATATATATATATATATATATATATATATAATCTATCTGAAACTTACTAAAATATAAGTCTCCTTCGTAGTAAGTTTCAGATAGATTAGTTGTATGCAATCTTTGTACACACGAGATCTCACTTCTACCTATTCATTATGTTCTATAAATATACCTTTAACTTAAATCTAAATCATTTTTCTATATTCTTATACACTAACGAAAAAATATATGCATGTTATTGTGTTCACACCAGTTAGATAATTTTAGTCTGATAATTTTCTTATATATCATCTTTAATGTGTATTTTCAAGTGGAAACTAAACCTTCAACTTATTAGTGTAATTCAGAAGACCAAGTCTCATCATCTTCTCAAAACCATGAAGCTTACAAATTGTAGTTAGAAAGAGGTGTTACTGGTAAAATTTTGGATAGTGAAAAGAGATCAAGTCTTTGAAAGGAGAAATATAATAGATTGCAATCTGAAATATATTCTCTTGATAATTGTGTACCTGGTATTAACATTGTCGAAGAGATAACCCAAAATAGTAAGGTCTGAAATCCAACTAGATTGTTAGAGCCAAGGACTAGATTTTGTGTTTTTTATATGCCTCTAGATGTTATTGTTGATGATAATACTGACACTAGAGTGAATAAGTGTGATAAAAGTTCAAGTGGTGAACGAGAAGATGATATAAGTATAAAAATGAGAAGTGGGCACAAATTCTCTAATTAGATGCAATCAAAGATGATTCAGATATAGAATGTGGTTACAGCTATAGGAGAAAAAAAAAATTGGTTTTATTGGAAAAATATGGGACTGAGTCCTAATTGTAGTAGGTGAGTAAATATCTCTCAATAGATGTTTCTGATGATGAAGATTATTGTCAAGTGTTTGATCCATGCAGCCACTCAGACTTCAATGGACAAATTGCACAAAAATAAAAATAAAAGCGATGATCTTAAGAAAATTTTCAATTTATTTTAGATTTAGATAGTGATAGTTCAAATTGTGAAATCTTTGAAAATTATGGTGGGCAAATACGCCAAAAGTCGGAAGAAGAATCTTTGAGAAAGAGAGTTAAAAAGAGCATTGAGCACAAGAAATGTGAAGTGGGGTTGAAGGCTAGTATTTCTAGTTCAAATATTGCAATAGATAGCTCCATAAGGGAAGGGGGGCCTAAACTTACAACTGATAGGAAATATGCTAGTTTTGAAAGTTGCAGTGCTAGAGAGGGTACCATAGATCCATCATATTTTTCAAATAGAAATGGTATAAATGAATCTTCATATCAAATGGATAGAGATAACTTTAGAACATCAGAGAAACTTGCTACAGTGTGCCAATCTACATATGGGTCAAACATGACTGATGTTGTTGTACCTAGCCAAGATAATATTAACAAGAGCTGCAGTGCAGCATAGTTCCTGCCAAGTGCAGACAAGGCGGTTTCGCTAGATAGATGCATCAATATAATTATGTTGGATAAGTGTTTCTAGATGTTTAATAGTTATGTTTTAAAATTTCAATCAGCGAAAGACAAAGCCATTTCAAACAAGGAATGTCACAAACACTCACATCTATAAATCAGAAGCTGACTATTATAGAGTTTTTAATGGCATAGAGAGGCCTAATGTACATTACAAATTTTTATTACTAAAATGTTATTTGCTCGACTCAACTCAAATATCATAAATCAATAATGGTTTCACAATTTGAATATTGATGAGCCAAAAATAACTACTTTGTTTTAGAAACAAAACTTTGGCTTCTTACTGTTGGATTTTCACAATCAAATCTGATTGTCTTTAAGCCTCCATATTTGACTTTATTTTGATAAAGTTATTTACAGATATTTTTGTGAGGTTGGAAGATAAATTAAATATCTTCAGTCAAACACTGTCCAAGCACCGTCCAAGCACCGACCAACCTTTATTGACTTCACGGTCTTATATTTATTTTATATGGTTGTATGTCTTTATCTATGTAGGTGATAGTTGCAGCTCTTTATTATTATAGTTGGATTATTGGTGAATATGGTTGAATCTAATAATATCACCTCCCTTCTATTTTTCTATAAAGCAAAGAATGTTTTTCTTTCTTTCAATAAGGAGATACATGTTTTGTAATCTCTCTTTTGTATGTAGCAGCAAGAGTTTTTTGTAATACTTTATTTTTGACAGAGATGTGAATGATCTTTCTGTTAAGCAGTGATTGCTTCAGATGATCTTGTAAGAGCTTTGTGAAGCTCATGGAAATTGGTATGCAGCTCTAGTAGTTGTAAGTTTATTCTTATTGTAGAAATGTTTTTAGTTTGAATAGAAGCAAGTGGATTCTTGCATAAATTTCTCCAGCTCTCATGTCTATCCTATTTTGGGGATTTTGAATATTTTGTGCATTCATTGAATTTAGAGTTCTTCTAAATTCTTTACATGGTATCAGAGCTGATTGGCCTTCAATCCTTGTGAGTTTGGGCATTTGTTTTTTTTGGGTATTTGTTTATCTTGCACAGGAGACATGGCTGGAGATGTAGGAAAGAGCTGGCAGCAGCCACCATCCTTTAATGGACAAAATTATGATGTTTGGGCAAAGAAGATGAGGACCATTATGATAGCAAATGATTTATGGGAGCTTGTGGTCAATGGATTTATAGATGTAATTGACCTAGCTCAGTTTGTTGGCCTCACCAACAATCAAAAGACTCAGCTGAAGGAGTCAAGGAGGAAAGATGCAAAAGCTTTAAGCTTGATAGAAACTGCCTTGATAGAGGCAATCTTTCCCAGAATAGCAGCAGCTGATTATTCCAAAGAAGCTTGGGATATTCTTCATACAAGTTTTAAAGGGACTGAGAAAGTTCGGTTGGTGAAGCTTCAAATGCTTCGAAGAGAGTTTGAGACTCTTCTCATGAAGGACAATGAGTCCATTTCAGATTTTAGCTCAAGACTCTCTGGTTTGATAAACCAATGGAGAAACCATGGATGAGCAAAGAATAGTGGAGAAAGTTTTGAGATGTCTGCCCTCAAAATTTGATACTCTAGTTATTGCCATTGAAGAGGCAAAGGATCTTTCAGTAATGACTATTGATGAGTTGATGGGTTCTTTCCAAACCCATGAGCATCGCATTAATAGATCAGCAAATTCCTCTCAAGAGCAAGCTTTCAGAGCTCAAGCCAATACAAGAGGCAAGGGAAGAGGAAGAAACAATACTGGAAGAGGCTCAAGAGGCAGAGGTCATGGTAACTCCGGACAACAAAATGCTAGAGGAGAAAGCTTAGAATGAGCAGCCACAAATGAGGGAGCTAGCAGCTCTCAAAATAATTCCAGAGGTAAGAAGAAATATAATTCTGACAAGAGTAATATTGAATGTTATTATTGTCATAAATTTGGGCATTATGCTAGTGAATGCTGGAAAAAGCAGAGTAATCAGTCAAAGCCAAGCGCAAATATGACTGATATAAAAGTGGGTGATGGAGATAATCCCACAGCCTTCATCATGTGCAACGTTGGTGAAGAAGGCAGCCCCGAAGTCTGGTATTTGGACAACGGTTGTAGCTGTTAGATTAGGTGAAATACTAATCTCCCAAGAACACCTGCATGCATAACCCTGTCACATGGAAGAAGCAAAGCACAGAAGCAAGAAAAATCATGGAGGCCAAAAAGCCAGAGACATCTTATGGACATGCAAAGAGCAATTGTTATTCTGATCCAATAAGTGAATGAATGAAATACAAAGAGGGAATCCTTATAAAAGGATACCAAAACCCTAAAGGTGAAAACCCTAAAGAATAATGAGATGCCTAAGTCTAACTTAAGTGTAGAGAATAATAGACTAATAATTAAATAAATTAATTATTAGCTATAATATGACTACTCTAACAGTAGCAACCACATGAGTGGTAATGAAAGTCTTTTTTCTTTCATTGATAAGAATGTAAAATCTGAAATTAGAATGGGGAACAATGGAGTTGTTCCAATCGTGGGCAAAGGATCTATTATGATCCGCACCAAGCAAGGTGAGAAACAAGAAATTCAGAATGTTTATTTTGCCCCTGGTATAAAGCACAATTTGATGAGTGTTGGACAACTCTCTCAAAATGGTTATAAAGTGCTGATTGAGAATGACCAATGTGTCATTTATGAGAAGGATGGGAGTAAGAAAATTGTTGCAGCTGTTCAAATGACAAAGAACCAAATGTTTCCATTGAAGGTGGAGATGTGTTTCTCTTCACAATCAGCAGCAACACCTCCCAAAAAAGAATGTACAGTAGTACAAAAATCAGCCTTCAAAAGCATGATTGAAGACCCCTCCAAGCTATGGCATTTAAGGTATGGACATCTTGGTTATGCTGGTTTAAATTTATTGTCCAAGAAAAGAATGGTAGATGATTTGCCTTGTATTAAAGAGTTCAATAGCAAGTGTGAGGCTTGTATTTTAGGTAAGCAACATAGATTGCCCTTTAATTCTGGAAACTCTAGAAGGGAAAGAACACCATTAGAATTGGTGCATACTGATTTAGTTGGCCCTATGCAAATCACTTCCATTGGGGGGAGTACTTATTTTATGACATTCATAGATGATTTCAGTCGTAGAACATGGGTTTACTTTATGAAAAATAAATCTGAAGCTTTTGATAAGTTTTTAGAATTTAAAGCCCAGGCTAAAAATGAATGTGGACAAAACCTTAAAGTCCTAAGGTCAGATAGAGGGGGGGAATACATTTCCAATATTTTTGTAAACTTTTGTAGGCAGAATGGCATAAAGAAAGAGCTTACAGCCAGTTATACTCCACAGCAAAATGGAGTGGCTGAAAGAAAAAATAGAACCATCGCTGAGATGGCAAGAAGCATGATGAAAGACAAAGGACTCCCAATTGAATATTGAGGAGAGGCTGTAGCAACAGCAGTTTATTTGATAAATAGAAGTCCTACAAAGGCAGTCCATGACAAGATTCTAATGGAAGCATGGACAAAGCATAGATGGACGGTTGAACACTTGAGAGTGTTTGGGTGTGTAGCATATGCACACGTGCCAAAGGAACAAAGGAAAAAGTTTGATGACAAGGGAGTGAAGTGTGTCTTCACTGGTTATAGTCCAGAATCCAAGGCATATAGATTGTATAATCTAGTTGGTAAAAAGATGATCACTTCAAGAGACGTGGAGTTCATTGAAAATGAGTCATGGGATGGCTCGGTTGACACATCTTCAAGCACTTCAAGTAAAGTGCCTATTATCGATGAAGATGATGAGTTTACTAATCAACAAAATGAAATACCAGCAGGTATAGAAGGCTCCAGAAGGCTGCAAATTAGCCCTACAGAGAGCAGCAGCAGCAATACTGAGAGTTATGATCCCACTCTCACCTCCTTAGTGCCAAGAAAGACCAAGAGTCTAAGGGAGATATACCAAGATGAAAGGTATGAAAATGAATTTGATGAAAATATCAATTTTGCTTTCTTTTCTCATAGTGATCCAATTTATTTTGATGATGCTGAAAAAGAAGAAAAATGGTGTAAGGCCATGGATGAAGAAATGGATGCCATAAAAAGAAATGAAACTTGGGAGCTCACTAATTTACCTCCAAACAAGAAAATTATTGGAGTTAAATGGGTTTACAAGACCAAGAGCAATGCTAAAGGAAAGATAGATAGGCATAAGGCTCGATTAGTGGTTAAGGGGTACAAACAGCAGTATGGTACAGATTATGATGAGACCTATGCCCCTGTTGCTAGAATGGAAACCATGCGTGCTGTCATAGCAATTGCAGCCCAACACAAATGGAAGGTTTATCAAATGGATGTGAAGTCTTCCTTGTTGAATGGAGTATTAAAAGAAGAGGTTTATGTGGAGCAGCCACCTGGTTATGAAGTTTCGGGTCATGAAAGTAAAGTGTATAGGCTAAAGAAGGCTCTTTATGGGCTTAAGCAAGCTCCACGAGCATGGTATAACAGAATTGACTCATATTTAATGAGCAATGACTTTTGCAAAAGTGATGGTGAGCCCACTTTTTACATCAAGGCAACTAATGGTAATATTTTAATTGTTGTCTTATATGTTGATGATTTAATCTTTACTGGAGATAATGATTTTCTCATTGCTGATTTTAAAGAGGCCATGAAAAGTGAGTTTGAAATGTCAGACTTAGGTCTCTTGAGATATTTTCTAGGCATAGAAGTAAAACAAATGCATGATGGTATTTTCATCTCTCAAGAAATATATGCAAATCAGATTTTAGAGAGATTTAAAATGCAAAGTAGCAAGCCTACTCCAACACCAACTTCAGTGGGTTTGAAGTTGAGCAAACACGATTGCAACAGCAATGTGAATCCAACTTTATATAAAAGTTTAGTTGGAAGTTTGATGTATTTAACTGCTACAAGGCCAGATGTTATGCATGCAGTAAGTTTGATTTCCAGATTTATGGAAACTCCAAAGGACTCCCATTGGCAAGCAGGAAAGAGAATCCTAAGGTATGTAAAAGGCACCAAGGGATATGGTATTTTGTATACTGCAGCAAATATTTTTGATCTTATTGGCTACACAGATAGTGATTGGGAAGGGAGTTTGGATGACAGGAAGAGCACTTCTGGATATGTCTTTAACATGGGTTCAGGTGTGATCTCATGGGCTTCTAAGAAGCAACCCATAGTTGCTCAATCTACAGCAGAGGCAGAATATATAGCAGCGAATGCAGCAGCATGTCAAGCTATTTGGCTAAGAAGGATTTTGGCAGATTTGAAGCAAGAACAAGAGGATGGAACCAAAATATTTAGTGACAATATTTCCTCAATAGCTTTGTCAAAGAATCCAGTGTTTCATGGAAGAAGCAAGCACATTGAAATCAAATATCATTTTATTAGAGAACTAGTTGAGAATGGTGAAATAAAAATGGAGTTTTGCAGGTCAAAGCAGCAACTAGCAGACATTTTTACCAAGCCATTGGGCATTGCAAGTTTTGAGCGCCTAAGGAGAAATCTTGGCGTAGTTAGTTTGGATCAAGAATGATCTTGTTTGTCGGCTCAAGACAATGGGGGAGTGTTGGATTTTCACAATCAAATCTGATTGTCTTTAAGCCTCCATATTTGACTTTATTTTGATAAAGTTATTTATAGATATTTTTGTGAGGTTGGAAGATAAATTAAATATCTTCAGTCAAACACCGTCCAAGCACCAACCAACCTTTATTGACTTCACGGTCTTATATTTATTTTATATGGTTGTATGTCTTTATCTATGTAGTTGATAGTTGCAGCTCTTTATTATTATAGTTGGATTATTGGTGAATATGGTTGAGTCCCATAATATCACCTCCCTTCTATTTTTCTATAAAGAAAAGAATGTTTTTCATTCTTTCAACAAGGAGATACATGTTTTGTAATCTCTCTTTTGTATGCAGCAGCCAGAGTTTTTTGTAATACTTTATTTTTGATAGAGATGTGAATGATCTTTCTGTTAAGCAGTGATTGCTTCAGATGATCTTGTAAGAGCTTTGTGAAGCTCATGGAAATTGGTATGCAGCTCTAGTAGTTGTAAGTTTATTCTTATTGTAGAAATGTTTTTAGTTTGAATAGAAGCAAGTGGATTCTTGCATAAATTTCTCCAGCTCTCATGTCTGCCCTGTTTTGGGGATTTTGAATATTTTGTGCATTCATTGAATTTAGAGTTCTTCTAAATTCTTTACACTTACATATGAGAAATGTCGTTGCCTATCATTCCTTGTTTTCCCTGTGCTTTCTATGGATTCTATATTCATGCTAACAGATTGAATCTCTTAGGAGCACTAGTAGAGTAGCAAGATACTATATTCATGATAGAGACATTGAATCCCCTACAAACACTAGTAGAACATGGTATAAAAATTTGAAACAAAAACTACTAAATATTGAGGAAGACTGAAAATTTACAAGATTTCGGCACCAGATTCTTTAGGCTAAAAACAATTGACCAAAGTAGGGTAAAAACCTTACATCCCCGTGTTGAAGCCCGAAAACCACAACATGGTTTTAAAGTCAAAATTGAAGTCTCGAGCACCACTCTGTGGTTCAACTACATTAGTAGAGATAATGAACCATAGAAACTATGATAAGTCCATATAAGAAATTGATTACAAAAATGGTTGGTAGTCCAGTAGTAAAGCACCCAAATATAAACATGGAAAGCCTTACATTTTAATGTTTACAGATTTATATAAGCCAACAACAGGTTTGAAAAAAGTTCTGGTAAAATAGTAATAGAACACACTAGCATTTACATAAGAGATCTAGGATCTTAAGTCCTAGCTAATCCTTAAAATAAATAAAGACTAAATAGGGTAACACAAGGCCCCGGTTATTAGGTTACCTGAAAGCATAGTGTTAGGTATTTGACATATGTTAAAACTGGTCTGTATGTGTTTTAGTTTTTGTCTAACTATGACTGGTCATTATATGTTACGATAATTTCCATACTTTACTCTGCAAGCCAATTTTAGACTTGGACCCCGATCTGAGTCTCTGGTGGAAAATATTTGCCCAACCTTGGCAAATTCAAAATTAGTTAAATATGTTCCAAAAAGAATATACTTTTTAATATCCCAAATAAATAAAATAAGAGATTAACCATCTTGAAACTCTACAATGTAGACCACCATGTAATATCATGTAACAACACAACTACAAGATATCTATAATGAAAATTTGAAAACAAATACAAGAAAAATTACAATGTAGCCTAAGCTATGAGCAAACATAAAATTATCCACACTAAACCTCAAAATCCAAAAAAAAGCTTTGCAGGTCCAACCATTTCTTAATCATAAATTTCAAACAAGAAGGCTTGATTATCATTATTATGCCCCAAAACAAGTCACCATCATGCTACTGATGTGTATATTCCCTCTTGCATTATTAATTCTAGAAAGCTTTCTGGTTTCAATTGTCAAGTGAAGTTTATACAAAAATAAGAAAGTCAAACATAGATGAAGAAATAAAATAGACTATGGAAGAACAGATTTTAGTGGCAGTTACCTCTTCCTTATCTATTCCCTTCCATCTTTAGAATTTGGGGGTTTCTTTGTTGTTACCAAAATCATGTTCATGTACACCCATCTGAGAAATTCACAGAAAGCCAGTCTAGAGGGATCATTCCTGTCAACCATTACTAGTTGCATCTTCTGAAGAATGTTATACACAGCTCTAAACACTGAAAAAAGAGCTAAAACTAGAGAAGGAAAGCCAAAACTTGGGGTCATGAAGGCGGGTTTGTTCCCTGAGAAACCTTTTGACTGTATAAGGGCTGGCCACCAACACAACCTCACCTTTAAAGTGAAGCTACTCAACCAAGGAGAAAATAGAGCATTAGGACAGTAATGGAAATGCATTTCAACCTTCTAAATGCTTTTTTTAACTATCTACTTCATATATTACCACAGTCTCACAAATCAATGCCCTACAGTCCATCCCAAGCATCCAGCTCTCCTCTACATGCAACCAGATTATTCTTTTATCACCAACTATTTCTATGACTTGCAATCAACCACAATCCCTAGGCTTAAGATCTATTTTTGCGTCCCCTGTATCTGCTGCAGCATTCTCCTCTAAAGCTATGCATGCATCTGAAGTTGTGCGTTCTCCCTCGTTGAGAACCGAGCAGGCCTCTGCAAACCACTAGCAACCCTAATCAGCAGGTGCCAACAAAACTAACCAATTTCAGCAGCAACACCTCCCAAAAAAGAATGTACAGTAGTACAAAAATCAGCCTTCAAAAGCGTGATTGAAGACCCCTCCAAGCTATGGCATTTAAGGTATGGACATCTTGGTTATGCTGGTTTAAATTTATTGTCCAAGAAAAGAATGGTAGATGATTTGCCTTGTATTAAAGAGTTCAATAGCAAGTGTGAGGCTTGTATTTTAGGTAAGCAACATAGATTGCCCTTTAATTCTGGAAACTCTAGAAGGGCAAGAACACCATTAGAATTGGTGCATACTGATTTAGTTGGCCCTATGCAAATCACTTCCATTGGGGGGAGTACTTATTTTATGACATTCATAGATGATTTCAGTCGTAGAACATGGGTTTACTTTATGAAAAATAAATCTGAAGCTTTTGATAAGTTTTTAGAATTTAAAGCCCAGGCTAAAAATGAGTGTGGACAAAACCTTAAAGTCCTAAGGTCAGATAGAGGGGGGGAATACACTTCCAATATTTTTGTAAACTTTTGTAGGCAGAATGGCATAAAGAAAGAGCTTACAGCCAGTTATACTCCATAGAAAAATGGAGTGGCTGAAAGAAAAAATAGAACCATCGCTGAGATGGCAAGAAGCATGATTAAAGACAAAGGACTCCCAATTGAATATTGGGGAGAGGCTGTAGCAACAGCAATTTATTTGATAAATAGAAGTCCTACAAAGGCAGTCCATGACAAGATTCTAATGGAAGCATGGACAAAGCATAGATGGACGGTTGAACACTTGAGAGTGTTTGGGTGTGTAGCATATGCACACGTGCCAAAGGAACAAAGGAAAAAGTTTGATGACAAGGGAGTGAAGTGTGTCTTCACTGGTTATAGTCCAGAATCCAAGGCATATAGATTGTATGATCTAGTTGGTAAAAAGATGATCACTTCAAGAGACGTGGAGTTCATTGAAAATGAGTCATGGGATGGCTCGGTTGACACATCTTCAAGCACTTCAAGTAAAGTGCCTATTATTGATGAAGATGATGAGTTTACTAATCAACAAAATGAAATACCAGCAGGTATAGAAGGCTCCAGAAGGCTGCAAATTAGCCCTACAGAGAGCAGCAGCAGCAATACTGAGAGTTATGATCCCACTCTCACCTCCTTAGTGCCAAGAAAGACCAAGAGTCTAAGGGAGATATACCAAGATGAAAGGTATGAAAATGAATTTGATGAAAATATCAATTTTGCTTTATTTTCTCATAGTGATCCAATTTATTTTGACGATACTGAAAAAGACGAAAAATGGTGTAAGGCCATGGATGAAGAAATGGATGCCATAAAAAGAAATGAAACTTGGGAGCTCACTAATTTACCTCCAAACAAGAAAATTATTGGAGTTAAATGGGTTTACAAGACCAAGAGCAATGCTAAAGGAAAGATAGATAGGCATAAGGCTCGATTAGTGGTTAAGGGGTACAAACAGCAGTATGGTACAGATTATGATGAGACCTATGCCCCTGTTGCTAGAATGGAAACCATGCGTGCTGTCATAGCAATTGCAGCCCAACACAAATGGAAGGTTTATCAAATGGATGTGAAGTCTTCCTTCTTGAATGGAGTATTAAAAGAAGAGGTTTATGTGGAGCAGCCACCTGGTTATGAAGTTCCGGGTCATGAAAGTAAAGTGTATAGGCTAAAGAAGGCTCTTTATGGGCTTAAGCAAGCTCCACGAGCATGGTATAGCAGAATTGACTCATATTTAATGAGCAATGACTTTTGCAAAAGTGATGGTGAGCCCACTTTTTACATCAAGGCAACTAATGGTAATATTTTAATTGTTGTCTTATATGTTGATGATTTAATCTTTACTGGAGATAATGATTTTCTCATTGCTGATTTTAAAGAGGCCATGAAAAGTGAGTTTGAAATGTCAGACTTAGGTCTCTTGAGATATTTTCTAGGCATAGAAGTAAAACAAATGCACGATGGTATTTTCATCTCTCAAGAAATATATGCAAATCAGATTTTAGAGAGATTTAAAATGCAAAGTAGCAAGCCTACTCCAACACCAACTTCAGTGGGTTTGAATTTGAGCAAACACGATTGCAGCAGCAATGTGAATCCAACTTTATATAAAAGTTTAGTTGGAAGTTTGATGTATTTAACTGCTACAAGGCCAGATGTTATGCATGCAGTAAGTTTGATTTCCAGATTTATGGAAACTCCAAAGGACTCCCATTGGCAAGCAGGAAAGAGAATCCTAAGGTATGTAAAAGGCACCAAGGGTGTGGTATTTTGTATACTGCAACAAATATTTTTGATCTTATTAGCTACACAGATAGTGATTGGGAAGGGAGTTTGGATGACAGGAAGAGCACTTCTGGATATGTCTTTAACATGGGTTCAGGTGTGATCTCATGGGCTTCTAAGAAGCAACCCATAGTTTCTCAATCTATAGCAGAGGCAGAATATATAGCAGCGAATGCAGCAGCATGTCAAGCTATTTGGCTAAGAAGGATTTTGGCGGATTTGAAGCAAGAACAAGAGGATGGAACCAAAATATTTAGTGACAATATTTCCTCAATAGCTTTGTCAAAGAATCCAGTGTTTCATGGAAGAAGCAAGCACATTGAAATCAAATATCATTTTATTAGAGAACTAGTTGAGAATGGTGAAATAAAAATGGAGTTTTGCAGGTCAGAGCAGCAACTAGCAGACATTTTCACCAAGCCATTGGGCATTGCAAGTTTTGAGCGCCTAAGGAGAAATCTTGGCGTAGTTAGTTTGGATCAAGCATGATCTTGTTTTTCGGCTCAAGACAATGGGGGAGTGTTGGATTTTCACAATCAAATCTGATTGTCTTTAAGCCTCCATATTTGACTTTATTTTGATAAAGTTATTTATAGATATTTTTGTGAGGTTGGAAGATAAATTAAATATCTTCAGTCAAACACCGTCCAAGCACCAACCAACCTTTATTGACTTCACGGTCTTATATTTATTTTATATGGTTGTATGTCTTTATCTATGTAGTTGATAGTTGCAGCTCTTTATTATTATAGTTGGATTATTGGTGAATATGGTTGAATCCCATAATATCACCTCCCTTCTATTTTTCTATAAAGAAAAGAATGTTTTTCATTCTTTCAACAAGGAGATACATGTTTTGTAATCTCTCTTTTGTATGCAGCAGCAAGAGTTTTTTGTAATACTTTATTTTTGACAGAGATGTGAATGATCTTTCTGTTAAGCAGTGATTGCTTCAGATGATCTTGTAAGAGCTTTGTGAAGCTCATGGAAATTGGTATGCAGCTCTAGTAGTTGTAAGTTTATTCTTATTGTAGAAATGTTTTTAGTTTGAATAGAAGCAAGTGGATTCTTGCATAAATTTCTCCAGCGCTCATGTCTGCCCTGTTTTGGGGATTTTGAATATTTTGTGCATTCATTGAATTTAGAGTTCTTCTAAATTCTTTACACTTACATATGAGAAATGTCATTGCCTATCATTCCTTGTTTTCCCTGTGCTTTCTATGGATTCTATATTCATGCTAACAGATTGAATCTCTTAGGAGCACTAGTAGAGTAGCAAGATACTATATTCATGATAGAGACATTGAATCCCCTACAAACACTAGTAGAACATGGTATAAAAATTTGAAACAAAAACTACTAAATATTGAGGAAGACTGAAAATTTACAAGATTTCCGGACCAGATCCTTTAGGCTAAAAACAATTGACCAAAGTAGGGTAAAAACCTTACATCCCCGTGTTGAAGCCCGAAAACCACAACATGGTTTTAAAGTCAAAATTGAAGTCTCGAGCACCACTCTGTGGTTCAAATACATTAGTAGAGATAATGAACCATAGAAACTGTGATAAGTCCATATAAGAAATTGATTACAAAAATGGTTGGTAGTCCAGTAGTAAAGCACCCAAATATAAACATGGAAAGCCTTACATTTTAATGTTTACAGATTTATATAAGCCAACAACAGGTTTGAAAAAAGTTCTGGTAAAATAGTAATAGAACACACTAGCATTTACATAAGAGATCTAGGATCTTAAGTCCTAGCTAATCCTTAAAATAAATAAAGACTAAATAGGGTAACACAAGGCCCCGGTTATTAGGTTACCTGAAAGCATAGTGTTAGGTATTTGACATATGTTAAAACTGGTCTGTATGTGTTTTAGTTTTTGTCTAACTATGACTGGTCATTATATGTTACGATAATTTCCATACTTTACTCTGCAAGCCAATTTTAGACTTGGACCCCGATCTGAGTCTCTGGTGGAAAATATTTGCCCAACCTTGGCAAATTCAAAATTAGTTAAATATATTCCAAAAAGAATATACTTTTTAATATCCCAAATAAATAAAATAAGAGATTAACCATCTTGAAACTCTACAATGTAGACCACCATGTAATATCATGTAACAACACAACTACAAGATATCTATAATGAAAATTTGAAAACAAATACAAGAAAAATTACAATGTAGCCTAAGCTATGAGCAAACATAAAATTATCCACACTAAACCTCAAAATCCAAAAAAAAGCTTTGCAGGTCCAACCATTTCTTAATCATAAATTTCAAACAAGAAGGCTTGATTATCATTATTATGCCCCAAAACAAGTCACCATCATGCTACTGATGTGTATATTCCCTCTTGCATTATTAATTCTAGAAAGCTTTCTGGTTTCAATTGTCAAGTGAAGTTTATACAAAAATAAGAAAGTCAAACATAGATGAAGAAATAAAATAGACTATGGAAGAACAGATTTTAGTGGCAGTTACCTCTTCCTTATCTATTCCCTTCCATCTTCAGAATTTGGGGGTTTCTTTGTTGTTACCAAAATCATGTTCATGTACACCCATCTGAGAAATTCACATAAAGCCAGTCTAGAGGGATCGTTCCTGTCCACCATTACTAGTTGCATCTTCCGAAGAATGTTATACACAGCTCTAAACACTGAAAAAAGAGCTAAAACTGGAGAAGGAAAGCCAAAACTTGGGGTCATGAAGGCGGGTTTGTTCCCTGAGAAACCTTTTGACTGCAT
This sequence comes from Chamaecyparis obtusa, assembly GCA_027943335.1. Classification (NCBI taxonomy): domain Eukaryota; kingdom Viridiplantae; phylum Streptophyta; class Pinopsida; order Cupressales; family Cupressaceae; genus Chamaecyparis; species Chamaecyparis obtusa. The sequence goes on along the minus strand of BSBK01006676.1, from coordinate 125,844 downwards.
AAGGGCTGGCCACCAACACAACCTCACCTTTAAAGTGAAGCTACTCAACCAAGGAGAAAATAGAGCATTAGGACAGTAATGGAAATGCATTTCAACCTTCTAAATGCTTTTTTTAACTATCTACTTCATATATTACCACAGTCTCACAAATCAATTCCCTACAGTCCATCCCAAGCATCCAACTCTCCTCTACATGGAACCAGATTATTCTTTTATCACCAATTGTTTCTATGACTTGCAATCAACCACAATCCCTAGGCTTAAGATCTATTTCCGCGTCCCCTGTATCTGCTGCAGCATTCTCCTCTAAAGCTATGCATGCATCTGAAGTTGTGCATTCTCCCTCGTTGAGAACCGAGCAGGCCTCTGCAAACCACTAGCAACCCTAATCAGTAGGCGCCAACAAAACTAACCAATTTCAGACCCTGATAAAGCCAGAGGCTTGGAGGTTTCCCATGCTGACAGAGACATAGTTTTCAGTGCCTTCTCTTGCATGGATATTTGCAAATACCTCTATCTGCCCTCTGCAACACCAATCACAGGTCTCAGAAATACTTTATTTCAATATTACAAGTTAAAAAATTTCAAGTTACACATTAAACATTTTGGAAATAGAAATAATACATAGAGTTCCGACAATTTGATTGGTTGAACAAAACAAGATTAATCACGGTTTAATGTTTGAGCCTCCGCAATAGTTTCCTACCCTGGCAGGAACTAAAAATAAAATAGCTTCATGCACCAAGGAAAAAGATGTCAATGCATCTAATAAGAAGGAGGCTCTAAATAAGAGTTCACCAGAAGATTCTCATTGTCACTCCCAAAAAGAGGAAAATCCAATCCTCAAGGAAATTTGCATTTTGGGACGAGCTAAGACAGAGTCAGTTTTGAATGAAAATATAGGAAATTGGGTATATGATCATGAAAAGTTGAAGGATACTGTAGAGTTCAGATCCGTTGATGAAGAAGAGTAGAATAATCAAGAGTTACATTAGAACGAAAGGTCCATGTTCTCCATTTTCATGACATATAATCTACTTTATATCTGTGATCTATTTTGTTCTCTCCTTTTATTATCTTATATGATTAGATTCATACTAAGAATCTCTTTTTATGTTAACCATGATTTTAGAAATATTGTTTTTCCTGCATTATAGGAAAATTTAGAATATGTTTGAAAGATGACCAACTTTTTACTTTCAAATTAAGTAACCAACTTTTCAAGATCTGGACAAATCACTCTTTAGAATTTTTACAATGTGGTGAGATGTGTTCGCTACCATGGTTGGGAACATTGAAAGAAACAAAGAAGGAAAGAGATAATATTATGTTAATATATAACTAGACAAGGTCAAGTATAAAGAATAGCCTATAAGAGAGCATTGGATGAAATACATGAATGAAAAATTAAAAGTAGATCAATCAAATGTAACTAAAAAACTCTAATGTAGTACTGGTGTGCTTAGCCATAAGTGACCATTTTTTACTTTAATAATTGTGAAGGTTAGTAACTTAGGATGAGCTTGTGCAGATAACCTTGGAAGTAACAGGTTACACTAGGATATCCTAGCATCCACTATTGACACAATCTACTGCACAAACACCAATATTAGTTATGGCTCTACCTTATGTGTAGGGAAACTTTCCATTGTTAGACTAATCATATACAGATGCACCACCATCTCAATATCCTAGATCATTTCTTACAAACGAGATATGGTGTCTATGTTGCTCAAAATATTCTATATCAACACAATCATAAGGCCTTTCCCAAAAGATGTTTGAGTGTACTAACATAGCTCATAGATTCTTACTTCCATTGAGTACATCATAGCATGCACTCAAAAATTTGAGGGAATCAAAGGAACCATGGGCATATATCTTTTAAAATAGAGAGATACTCCCACTTTCAATCATTACTTCTAACAAAACAATGAAAAAATAGCAATGTCCTTAATATCACCATTAGACAAGACACAACGTTTGTAAGGAAAATGTTGGCACAACACATCTCATAAAGGAATATAATATAATTCTTGATGTTGAAGCTTTAATATTCTATTCATGCCTAAGTTGACTCAAGTTCTATTCATCAATTCCTTAGCCGTTAACTATAGATATCAAAGTGATTCATCATTTGAGAAATTTTAAAATCCTTCTTGTTTCATTACAAAAAAGTCAAACCATAATAAAGAAAAATGAGAGAAAAATTGAAAAAATTGCAATCTCCTATTTAAAGCAAACAAATTAGATAAAAATAATAATTTTGGGGTTCCTTTCTTTTTCCTAGGTTCGATTGTGTAGCAATTTTTTAGTTTACACAATCAAACCCAGAAAAAAGAAAGGAATTTACATGGATTGTGTAAATTGATATCTTTAATTTTTATTTTTTTTTGGTGGGGGGGGGGGGGGATTTAAAATACTGTTAACTATAGTTTTGAAGATATTAAGATTTTTTTTGAAGCTTTACAAAGTTAATCACTTCAGTTAGCATCAAAAGTGACTCAACATAACACCAATTCTCTACACCCATAGTAACCACTCTCAGTTAGCATCGAAATTCACTCAACATAAATAAATAAATAAAAGATCAATACGAGTGCTAAATAGAAAACAACGTGTATGTAGCTCATTAATACATCTAGAATATACAAGAATATCAAATGTTTTTAATATTTTCTAAGAAAATAAAGCATGAAATATATGGAATACTAGAGGTAATACCATAGTTTACAAAGATGAAACCCTCAAAGAATATAATGTAATAAGTCACAACCCAACAAAGAGCATGAAGGAACCATCAAATAAAGTCACGACCAACAAGAGCCAAACGTGGTTTTTATTTTCTTCCAAAATATCATAAAAATAAAGGTGCTAAAAAAGAAAAACCACAGCTTACAACAATGAAACCTCACTTGTATTAATAGATGCTTAAAACATTGAAGCCATGGTATGTAAAAGATGTCCAAAATACCCACAATGAAATCTTCAGAAACCCTCGACAAAAGCCTTCATGGTGACAAGATAGGAGATCAATTTTTTTTTTATGAATCGTGCCTTCTCTATTAATTTAATATAAAAGTTACATATTCAGAAAAAAGGGGTCGGGGGACATAAAAATCACCCTGCAGAGTCTACACATAGCCAAGCCGGAAACAACAACAATTATTCATAAAAAAAAATAGGCATAAAGCCATCAAGCTGCAAGAGCAGTGCCAAAAGGAGGAGGATCTTTATCATCAGAACCCCAAACATCGTTGGGACTGACAAGAGGGTCAAGAATCGACCAACCATCATCTTTAGCATCTTTCTCTTTCTCTTCCACCCGAGGCAAAGAAATGACCAGAGCCAAGCGGGGAAACTTGGAGGAGGTGGGAGGAGGCCCATCGGAGCCATGACAAGTACCAGGAGCATCAGGAGGGGTAGACTGAGCCAGATCTAGAGACCACCCAGAAGTACGGTGAGGTGAATAAGTCAAGTGACACCATGACCTGTTGTCTCCACCTCTAGGAGAGTGGTGGTGGGGAGCCTGTGGCCATGGGGTATAGGAGTAGCGAGCCGAGGATCTTAACCCGTGGTGGCAACCTCTGGGAGGGGTACCTTCAGTAGAAATGGCATCATGAGGGACCCGGGAAACAGTGCAGGGAGCGTTGCCCCAGTGATTGAGCAGCTCCTAAAGGTGACCCACCTCCAGAGACACTTTATTAGCTTGAACTTGAATCTACATCATAACATTATTACATGTGCAAGCCTTGTTATACAGAGCAACATTCATATCAAGAAAGCTATGAGAAAAAATAATAGCATTCCTATCTTTCCAAAGAGTGAACAAAATCTCCATCCAGAAAGTATGCCAAATTTGGGTAAACTTGGAAGGAAGTCTAGGAGAATCCCCCAAGACAATCATATGCCAAGAGAAAGGCTCGGGCCTGAAGGGTTTGAAAAAATCATGGATCCACTGCCAATACTGTTGAGCTCTCCTACAGAACTAGAAGATGTGCAAGAAAGTCTCAGGGTGACCGCAAAAGGGACACCGAGGGTCATGAACACCCACATGTTTGAGCCTAGGTCCCACAGGTAGCCCTTGGAAAAGAAGACACCAAGCAAAGAGCCATCTTGGGCTCTGTAATGGCAGCCCAGACGGTCTGAAAGTGAGAGCTCCAGTGATAAGTGGAAGATTGAATATGCCATCTCTGCTTAAGAATGTCCACCATGGGAAGATGGGGAGACAACCATTTGTAGCCCAGCCTCAGCTTATAATTGTTGAAAGGAGTGGTAGGATACCATTTCCAATCCTTCCACCAAGGTTGAATAGTCTGAATACCAAGCTTATGGAGCAAATTATCAGGAAGCACGGAAACCAACAGATCAAAAGTCTAACAATCTGTGTGAGCCAAGAGGAATTGCACCTGCATATCCTCCCAAGAGTGGAGACTCATAGTGGCCCTAGAGAAGAGGTCCTTGGGAGTTCGAATGCCTTGTTTGAAAAAATGCAGAGCACTGACCCCTTGAGTCTTAGCCAGAGGGATGCCTTGAATAGAAAACAACAGGGACCACCAGAGGTTATGTTGATTAAAAGAAAGCCCATTGCGGAAGCCATCACCATCCCATCGAAGCCAAGGCTTAATAGCTTCCCAGGATTTCCAAATGCTCTTAATGATGAAAGTACCTTGAATCTGAATAGGCTCCTTCATAATGAGAAGGGTCTGTAGACCAATTCCCTTCCAAGAAGGCTTGTGAACAGGGAATCCTAAAGAGATGTAGTGTCTGACAAGGATCTTCCAGGCCTCATCACCAGTAAGAGCATGAATAATAATGAAAATAGAATGATTAAATGAATTAGTATGGTCAATGTTAATATGACCAAAAAGATTTTTGCTTTGGTTTATTTCATGCATTTGTGGGTATTGTATTTATATTTGTTTTTATTTTTGCATTAGTTAAAAATGTAAATATTTTTTTAAATGGTGCCATATAGACCATTTAATAAACTAGCAATTGCACTCTAGTGTGCAATGGGTATACAAGAGTTTTGGAAGGTCAATTTGAAAAAAAAATGGAATATTTTTTTATGTATTTGTGCAATACATTAGGTCAAATGGTTGGACATTCAAGAAATGATATTGTTTGTGCAAAAAGTTCTTAATGGAAAAGTGATAGCTTTAAATCAACTATACATCAATTTTACGGATCCAAGCATTATTGAAACCAAATCTTGGACTCTATTATTTAGTGCGCAATACAATATTCTCATAAACATGTAATTGTTGTCTATTTTTAATATAAGCCTATTTATTTATGAATATTATTAAATAGACACATTTTTTTGGATAACTAAGTCTACTTAGAGAAAGCTTGTGAACTATGGCGCCAAAATATTTCTTAAAGTAGAATATATAAGACTAATAGATTTGTACCTATTCATCACATATAAAATTTAAACTAATTTTATATCTATCTTCTATAATAAATAAATTTTAGAATTTTATTTTATAACTATTTTATACTATAAATATTTTTAAAAATTTAAATTACTTTTTATAATGCATCACAAGCCTACACTAATACAAAAGTAACAAATAAAAATATATAAACAATCGTATCTGATTAGAAATACTAAATTCCTATATCTTAAATTTGTATCCTTTATTTAATTTTATTTATTAATAATTTATAATATAATGCATAAAATGAATGTTTATTCCATTTCCCCTTAAAATCTTAGTGTTTTGGATTTCATGAAAAGTTTCATCATCTTCTAATCACTTCCAAAAATAATCCAGAGAATTATTGAAAAAAATAAAATAGTGTATCTTAAACATTAAATGTTTTTTAATTAAAAAAAATAAAAATAAAAAAATTGTAAAGTAGTCATACAACTTGCATATGTCAACAGGTAGGCAAGTTGAAATATTAACCTTCAAAGATTTGATGGATATTTTTTAATAAGAATGCTAATGGAAAGCACACATTGTGCCACACTAAAATGGTAGAAGGTGGACGGTGGATGGTGGATAGTAGGAAAGAGTAAAATAAAAAGAACAGTTGATATAAGTTTTATCGTCTTCAATGCTTAAAGAGAATTTTGAACCTTTGATCTTTAAAAGCAAGTCATTCATTTCATATAAAAACACCTTCAGTATAATAATATTTATTTTGCAAAAATAATTGCATATGCTTGCAAAATTGATGTAATCAATGATTTGGAGGTTTGAAGGAGATTGAAAATTGTTGTAGAGGAAAAGAAGGAATTTTGAGGCAATGTCTTCACACAAAAGGAATTTTTGGTACATTATGCAACCCCAGCGGCTAAATGGGCTGCTTAGGTAGGGCCCCATGAGGGGGGATTAAGCCCTCTAGATTATGATCAATTTTGAAAGAAAAAAGAATAGATGAGTAATCATCATTTATTTAGTCATTTAATTAGTCATTTATTTAATCATTTAATTAGTCATTTATTTAGTCATTTTTATTTGTCTAACTAATTATTTAGATGTGGTTTTATCTGATGACCAAATTAGTCATTTATTTAGTCATTTATACTCGTGAATTATAAAAAATTAGTAAAATTTGATTATTTATAGTCACGTAGTCATTTATTTTCCAAATTCTACTAGTGGTCGAATAGTGATCAAGCAGATAATGCTACCGAGCAGTGGAAGTGGATGAATTTGGTGAAATTAGTAAGAGAAAGGTGATGAGACTGCAGATGTGTTTCTCTTCACAATCAGTAGCAACACCTCCCAAAAAAGAATGTACAGTAGTACAAAAATCAGCCTTCAAAAGCGTGATTGAAGACCCCTCCAAGCTATGGCATTTAAGGTATGGACATCTTGGTTATGCTGGTTTAAATTTATTGATATGGTGCAAAAGATCTAGAGTGAATCATGCAATTCACCATTTCTTTCAAGGACCTATTCTTCCACTCTACAACACCGGTCTATTGAGGATTGTATGGAACTGAATGTTGTAAATCAATCCCCTCTAAAGTGCAATACCTCTCAAACTGATGGTTGACATTCTCACCACCATTATCAATGCACAAAAATTTAATGGCTTTCTCGGATTTCTTCTCTCCAAAATTTTTGAAGTCTTGAAAATGATCAAATACCTCTGACTTTTGTTTGAGAAAGTACACCCAAGTATATCGAGAAAATTCATCAATGAATGTGAGGACATATTGGTTCTTACTGAAAGAAGGATGCTGAAATGGACGAGCCACATCACTGTGAACTAACTCCATTATTTGTGAAGCTCTTTATGCTTTACTTTTGTCAAACTTTTCCTTAGGATGCTTACCAAGAATGCACCCTTGGCAACCACCACTTGAAAACTGAACTGAAGGCAACCCTATGACCATGCTTTTTCGATTGAGTTGTTGTAGGTAGTGAAAGTTTAGATGGACAAACTGCTCATGACATAGTATACTCACATCATTAGAAAGAGTGAGAAAAGAAGTCAAAGGAGAATCAGGAACAAAGTGAGAAAATAGATAGAGTCATGATTGATGATCTGCTCTCCCAACTGCAACTATAGAACCACTATGTAACTCACAAATTTCCACTAAATCAGGAGTGAACTCAACTCACTTTCCTGAATCTATGTGAGTGATCTAGTATATCGATAGGAGATTAGTTGATAATGAGGGCACACAAAGAACATCATTGAATGTTCCATCCCTAACATCAACAGACCCTCTCCCACACACCTCAGTAGGAGTGTCATCACCCATAAAAATAGAAGGCATAGAACATGGCTCCAAATATGAAAATTCTTCCTTAGATGAAGCCATGTGGTGCGAAGAACCCAAATCAAGAACCCGAGTGGATGGTGAAGAAGCAGCTGCAACAAGGGCCTTTCCCTTTCCTTTCCCCTTTCTATTCTCTTTTTCCTTGTTAGACCCCTCATTAGAACTTTGTTTGATAGACTCATGAACACTGATATTATTCTTCCCAAGAATGTGTGTCAAGTGATCGATTTGTTTCTTCAGACATTTATGTTCATCATGACCAGGTCTTATACAATAGGCACATTGGACCTTATCTTTATTAGGCTTGTTGCCTTTGGAAGATTGGATCTCATTAGTATCTTTTGAAGCAAACGGTATCTAATCCTTCTTCTCCTTGTTATTATTTTGTTTCTTATCCTTACTATTGTTATTACTACTTTGTCCTTTTTGTTCTTTTGTACTTGGTTGGTGGCCAAGGCATGTGACTTAGAGGACTTAAGAGTGCCCATCTGGATTACCTTTTCCTATTCTCAAGTGAGGTTGGCATCAAAATCATCTAAAGATGGCATGGTGAATTGAGTACCAAGTGCACACTTAGTAGCATAGAAGGTAGAAACAAACACAAAATATTCTGAACTTAGTTTAGAGAGAATACTAAGAATCAGTTGTTCATCTTTCTTTTTTATTCCACATTGTTTTAACTGCAGCCTTAGTGATTTCAATTTAGTGAAGAAATCTTGGATTGTGTTGAAATCACCTAGACTTAAAATTATTAGATCATTCTCCAACATGTGACCCCTCATTGAATCTTATGTGCCAAATAGTGTTTCTATCTTTGTCCAAATTTCATTTGGTGTACTCAAAGACTCAATGTGAAAGAGAAAATTAGGAGAAATAGACAAACACAATGTTCCATATGCCTCATCACATTTGTTAATCCACTTAGTCTTATCTTCATCTTTAGCAGGTTTAGTTTCAAGTCCCATAGTTATCATATTTAATCCATCTTTCCTTAAGTGAATTATTATGCATGATTTCCACTCAAAGTAATTTATGAAGTTAGGATGGGCACATTTGTTTGATCCATGATGAAGAAATGCAAAGCTGAAAAGAAGAAAACTAAACCAAGACAACCCCCCCCCACCCCCTTTCACTCAATTTAAAGAACCCCCCTAATAAAATATGATTTGGTACTTTATATTAGTGTGTTTACAACTACCACTAGCAAGAAATACTAAGATATCCTGAATAATAGAAGGGAGAAATAGATGAAAAACTATCATAATACAAACCATCGAGATAAATGAAAGCTCAAAGCAGGAACATAATGGATTCTAAAAGCCAAGAAGAAATATAGCTCTTGCCCCCTAGTCTAGAGGAGAAAAGATCTATGTTATATCAAAATGAGGGGTAAAATTATGAAGAAATCTCAAAGGAGAAATTTATTTTCTTTTATCTTTATGGATCGGATAATATGGAGAAGGTACTTTGAAGAATCTTTGCACATCTAGATCATGAACCATAGTTTGAACCTCAACAGAAGTGTGGGAAGAACTAGGAATAGCAAGCGGAGAATTAGGAATCAGATTAGGAAAGATAAGATTAGGATTAGGAAGATTAGGAATACTGGTAAAAGTGTAGGAAATGATATGAATGGAAGACACAACTAGAGGAACTCTTGGAACCATAGTTGGAAAAGGATTTGAATAGATATAAGTAATATAATGGTAAGAAGGTTGTAAGGTAGGATCTTGATTTCCCATAAGATCACCACTAAGAGGAAGAATATTAAGGGAATTCTTATCTTTCTATGCTAATGCCTCATCACTATAAAGAATCCCAAATGGAGGTAAAGCATCTATAATGTCAACTTCTTTCGCATAAGGGGAGTGTGTTCTAGAGAATATGTCATCCTTTTCTATCAAAAATTCTTCACAAGGAGGGGATAAATCAATGTATTTATCCAAGGGTTCATCCCAAAAAGTATAATTCTCCACAATGGCTTCATGAGGAAGAGATTAATCAACATCCAAATCCAAAGGTTCATCCCAAATAGAAGGAAGAGAGTAATCAATATCCAAATTCAAAGGTTCATCCCAAATAGGAGGATTATCATCCCTATCCATTAAGCACATTGTAGGAGTGTCATAAGTCATTAAAGCTTGATCCCTAAAGGGGAAAGAAGGTAAATTATACTCTAAAGTAGGCTCATAGAAAAGACATATATTAGGAGAATAATTAACATCAATCCCTAACTCATCTTTGTAAAGGTCAATTGAAGAGGTTGTGGAGGAGGGTGAAATAGGAATAGGATCAATGGAGATCTCATTCAAACAATTTCCAGCCTCACTTCCATGGACCTCATTAAGGTATCTATCATGTTGAACAACAAAAGCCTCATCAAAGTACTCAAAACAAGAATCATACATGTTGAATACTAAAAGCATGAAAAGGTAAATGGTTTTGTATTTTTAAAGAGATTTTGAAATTTTTTTTGGATCTTTGAAATGTAAATGCAAGAGCATAAAAGAAATATAATCTTAAGGAAAGAAAATAAATGATCTAACACCAAAAAGAAAGAGTTTTCTATCGTGGGTTCACCAAAATGTATAGGATAAAATATGGATGGGGTCCTAGAACAATGGTTTGCACATAAAAGAGACCCCAAAGCCAATATTTTACACATACATTTGAATTGTAAGGGAAATACTTGAAATTAGATAAAATGAGATACATACCTCATCATGAAATTAATTTGGAAATGCCTATTTTCTGGTGCCTGTGTACAATTTATGGCAATTTTGCAACTTGTTTCAGACTAGAAATGTCGAGACAAAGAAAACCAAGAAATCTTTTGTCTTTCCGACGGTAGGTAGTCTTTGACCCTCATAAAAGGTCAAAGGCTACATTCTTTATTTGAAGGTCGATTCTGACTTTGTTCGTAGATCCTGAAAGTTTTCTGAAAAGGGTATCCAAATCTACTTTCAGATCTGATATTCCGCACCTATACCTACAAGAAAAAGAGGGTTTTTATTATTTATTTGAGAGATTTGCCTTGGTCCAACCCCGATTTGGAATCAACCTTAATATTGAAATTGAAATAAGAATGCTAGCAAGTAGTAGAAATGGATCTAACAATGAAGCTATGTAATTTAATAGATATGTAATTGTATTTTGAATGTAAACAAGTATGTTAATATGAAAGCTTGAACATAACATCAATAAATGTAAATCAAACCTCCATGATTGTATGCTTGGAATCCACCTTGAGGAAAGAATGAAATGGATCTTGAAGATGAACAAAGGATCTTGAAGGAAGATCACACCATCATGATGGCTAGATCTAGGGTTTGAATGATGAATCTTGAATGCTTGAACCAGATCCCTTCAATGGCTTGAATGCTTGAATCCTTGATCTTCAATGGAAAACTTGGATGGAGAAGAGGACTTGAATTCTTGAATGGATGCTTTCTTGATCACCTTGAGATCTTGAGAGAGGAGATTGCAAAACTTGATTGCTTGATGGCAAAAGAAGATGTGAATAATGGATGAGAAAATGAGAGAGGAAGGCCTCCTTTTATAGTGAACTAGGGCACAATCCTCTAGAGGGGCCACCTTGGAGAATTAAATCCCAATTAGGTCCTAACATTTAGAAAATATACCTAAATTAAATGAAATTTAAAGATTTACCATTCTGAAACCCGAAATGGCCGACCTAGAGGCGGGAAAACAAATATCCCCGAAACCTGACACCCAGAAATCAAGGAATTTTGAAATCTAGACAGGGGGTCAAGGATGAGCTTGTATTTGACCAAGTCAGGGTCGAGGTTGATTCTGACTAGGTCAAGGTCGAGTTTGATCCTAACCAGGTTAGAGTTGAGGTCAAATTTGATCCCATAAGGTCGACTTTAACCTTGTGGTAAAAAACCTCAGGATCCTGACCCAGAATGCTAGGAAATGCATATATGAAGTAAAAATCGGGGACAAATAGAAGAAGAATAAGGAGAACAAGTATGATCTGAGAAAAGAGCTAATTCAAGGTGCTTGACATGACCCAGACCACTCACTCAGAGGGCTAAATGCTCTTAACATGGAAGTGCTTCCATTTTAAGATGATACATATATGAAATCAAAATAGCAACATAGAGTTAGTCTCCAAGAGAGTAATGCAAATGCTAGAAGAAAAATAGCATTAAGAGGATGCAAAAATAAGAGATATACAATATATCTCCCATATTACCAATACATGAGAGCTAGCTTGTTTATATAGGCAAGAGCTGGTAGGAGTAGTTGGAGTCAACCTTCAACCACATTCTTTCTAGAAGAGTAGTTGGAGTCAACCAACTACTAAATAAAGTAGTTGGAGTAAACCAACAACCAAATAAAGTAGTTAGAGTAATTGGACTCAACTACATCTTATTGGTAGTTGGAGTCAACTAACTACCAAATAAGGGAGTTAGAGTAATTGGACTCAACCACATCTTAGGAGTAGTTGGAGTCAAAGTAGGACCCAACAATATCCTCCTAGTAAATAAGTTCACCTAAGTAAACTTAAGTCAAGAGTGAAATGGAAAATAACCATTTACTCTAACACCCCCCCTTAAGTGCAACTTAGGGAGTACAACAATGCAATACATAGTTTATGAGTCCTGGCAAAAAAACTATGGCAGGTACCCATGTACAAAACAAGCATCCTCTCATAATTGGAGAAAAGGAGAAAAAACCCAGTGGGAGAAAACTCCTCTCCAAAAGAGAGTAAAATAAGAAGCTAAAGGAACTCTAGTAGGAGATACTTGTCACATCCCCCCATAATAGAGAGAGAAGTTGGAGTCAAAGTAGGAGTAATTGGACTCAACCACATCTTAGGAGTAGTTGGAGTCAAAGTAGGACCCAAGAATATCCTCCTAATAAATATGTTCACCTAAGTAAACTTAAGTCAAGAGTGAAATGCAATATAACCATTTACTCTAACACATATGATATCACATTCGAATCAACTTATACCACAACCTAAGAATGATCCTAGGATGTAGCGAAATTAATAAAAGAGGTAATGGTTGCACTGCGTACAGAAAAAAAATGTTCTTCATATGTAAGCAAGGGTGAGGATACCTCAACCACTACAGCCAGCATCCTCCTTGATGCAACAAACAGGGAGTTTTTGGATAGTGTATGAACAACAATCGAAGGTTAAGGGAGGGAAAAAATTTACTCATTAATGAATGAGCATTTAGATTTCATTTGGCAAGTGCAAAGGATGTAAAGGAGTCCAAGATAGAGGACAATCTAATCGATCCAACAAAGATAATACTCTCTATTCTACAGAAAATAAAATATCAAGGCTCAAAGGCTAGACACTACGTCGACATTAAAAGAAAAAGAAAAAGATCCAAAATGGTGATGCAACACCAGAACTTCCACATAGCTAGAGTATAGGAAAGAAACACAATATTTTATTCTAGTAAAAAAGTCTCAAGTTATAGAATTAAGTGATGCATATCACGAGAAAGATAAAAGAAACATGTACCTCAATGTGAAAGATGATGGAAAAGAACAATGGACCCTTGATTCACAAGCCTCTATCTGAAGAATGAATCGTCTAGAATATTCCAACAGAGAAGCTCAACTATTTTTAAATTCAATTCCCCTCTATCACAACTGTGATCAATGCAAAGTGAACCTGTTCGGAATAGGTGTAGACATTCAAACATTAGTGAACATGAATTTAATAGCATATTCCTAAGCTTAAATGGAAAAACCAATGCAAAGACACTCAAATAGAACTGAAACAGGAGCACCCTGTCACGACCGTTTGATTTGTTCTTGTTTTAGGGATGTGGGTGTGCTCTCAAATCACTTGGAGCATATCCCTAATGATGATTAGGAGATATAAGGATAGGTTAGGGACCATAAGAACCTCATAGTGGCACAAAATTGGGTATAGAACACTCATTTTTCCCCTAAGGCCTTAAGGATCCTAAAAGCTCAAGAATGTAATTTAAGCTATCAATGAGTAATCTAAGGTGGATTTTAGACCAAATGAGATGTGATATGATGCTAGAAGATATGAAAAATAATAAATGAAACTAAGATTTATCCATTAGTTCTATGCTATGATGAGTTATGAAAGCATGAAAATAGAGTTAATTCTAACAATTTATGAAAAAGCTTAAGGATCTAGAGCTATTCTAGCATTATAACACTACTTAGTGTCAATGATGTGAAATCTATATTTTCTCTTGCTAAGTGAGGGTATTTATAGGATTTGGGAAGGGCTTGGGTTAGGAGGATGAGTTAGAGTTAGAGTTAGAGGTAAGGTCTGGGGTAGAGTAAGAGGTATGGTTTGGGGTATGGTAAGGTTTACCTTGAGTTAGAGTTTCTCACACATGTGTGAGCAACACTAGGGAAGTGTGCAAGGGGAACAAATGTGGAAGAAGAGACATGGGTCTCTTTATCGGGCTGTAAGAAGCCTTAAAGAGTGTGGAAGAGGCTTTAATGAGTGTGTAAGGCTCATTAAAGGAAGGGTTTGACTAAAAGTCAAGAAGACTTGGATTAGCTTAGGAAATGTATGAAACATCTTCTAAATGGGTTTAGGGAAGGTTTAGGGAAGGGTTAGGAAAGGCTAGAAGGTTCTTAGGTTTTGAGGCTTTAAATAAATATGAAATTTATTTAGGGATTGTGACATCATTTATTGAATATTGATTCAATAAATAGAGGAAAATTACTTTAAATTGATTTAAATGGTTTGGGGAGGGATTTTTTAATTAAAGATGTTTAATTAAAATAAAGGGATTTAATGGCATAAAAATATATTAATTAATTAGATAAATAATTAATTAACAAATGATGATGTCATCAGGGTTTTCAAAAAAAATAAAAATACTTTTATTTTCTAAAGGATTTTTAGGTGTCTACAGCAACAAGAGCCATTCCTCCTTAATAAGAACAAAGACCCATCCTTAAAAAAAATATCCCCTTACCATGAAAAATAATGGCCAACTAAAAGATAAAACTCCCCCTGAAAAAGAGGAAAAATACCCTTCTTAAACTTACGATCCCTTATCAACTCCATGTGCCCTCTCCTCTATCTCTTGTTACGTGTGTGGCAGAAGGGAATGCACTCTTGACTTCATCGTGTGCTCCCTTCAAGTACCGCACCTCTTCCCAAATTACACCAGCAACAAGGAGTTTTACAAACTCATTACCAAGATGAACTTCCATAATCGATCGACCTTGAATGATCTACTCCTAGTTTGATTCTTACCCACATTCAACAAGAACAAAAAGAAAAATAAGACTTTCCCCAAATGAAGCATGCCAAGTGAAGTTATCAAAAATTTTATTTTCTATAACTCCTCGTTTTACTTTAAATTAATAAAATAAGAAAAGGAAAAGTTTTTTTTGATACAAATAATTTAAATCAAAATTTACTTCATTAAAATCTCATATAAAAAGAATACCATGCATTCGAGATTTACTAGTTTATATCTATATTTAATTCTCACTCAATTCCCACAATCAAGTTTACTCAAGCTTTTATATTTTTATTCTTGAGAGAGAAATAAAAACTCATTTAAATATAAAAACAAAAACTAAGTGGTGTGTGTTTGTAATTAAATATTTATTCCCATCACATCCTTACTGAGGAGATAAATTCCTCTACCTCGATCACATTTTCATCTTCAAATCTTGTCATTCATGCTCAAACTCAAAACATCATCAGTAAGTTAGTCCCATTAAACCATAATCAAAGTTTAAAATGCATATCTCATTTGTATAACATGATTTTATATTTCTATTTTCATCTACACTCATCATTTAAATGACTTTTCATAATTCATTTAGATTCGCATACATAACAACATTTCATCAATTTATTTCATTAAAATAATTAAGAACATAATAATATCTACATCTAAACATTTATTTAAAATGACTTAGGTCGACAAGTCTTCAACCAAGTCAACATAAGTCTAGAAAAAATCACTAAAAAGGTCCTAAAAACTAAGAGAACCAAATCGGGTTATGATAGATCATGACATAAAGTAATGTTCAAATGCAACTTTAACGATCCAGAATCACACAGAAAATTCAATGGGACACTCAGATGTATTCTTTGGTATGTATGTTTCACTTCAATGACACATAATCGTGTGAAAGTTTGAATTAAATAATAAATAACAAGTCAATGGTGTAGGAGGAACTATTGAGACGAGTCATTTTATTTAATTTAGAAATGCTTATTCAACTTATTAAGAACAAATGGTTAAGAGAGGTCATTTTAATAAAGGAAAAGCCAATTGGAAAGTGAATGTTCTATGACATTATGTGACAGGGGCTTTGGCCACATCTTCTATATGAATGCTAGTAATGGAATTTCCAAATACATGGAATAGAGATGTAAGTGTTCATATATTTATGAAGTGGGTATTTTAAGATGTATATTTTTTCATCGTTAGATTTTTTTTATATGATAGTGTTAGAGGTCTTAATGTTTCTTGTATGTGGTTGAATGTGTTATTTGGGAAGATTTATTTATGCAAGATGGTGTATATATAGGGATGTGATTGTTGACTGGCTTGGATATGTTGATGAGAGATCTATCTTGATGATGAGCATATCTTATTCTTAAGTTGTGGTAATTACTTAGATTTGTTAGCAACTAGTTATGATGTATATTCTAGATGTGGATGAATTCTTGTAAGATACTGAGACATAATTTTTATTGTTAGAATTATTGTTTATTTTTTCATATCACTAAGTGATATTTCTGTCTAACAATTAGTGTGACATCACCTTTGATAAGATATTTATCTTTTTGGCATATTTTATTAATGAATTAGTTTATCTTTAGGTTTAGGCTAATAAACAATAAATTAGTTAAGTGGTATATAGATAGTTTCTGTGAGGGAAAGGATTTAAAAATTCATTAGATGGTAATGTAAGATCATCCGATGCGAATTTGAATACACCTATTTTTTAATATCATCAACTCATTTTATTTTTTCTATCCTATGTTATGAGAGTAATGATGGCCTCGACGTACAACATTTATGGATCAAGCAGTTGAAGGATGGAATGCATCGAGATCTGTAAATATAAAGTTAACAAAACTCATTTGTTTAGAAACAAGTGTGGTCCCTGATAGCATTGAAACTTTTTGTTAGAGAGCATGGTGAAGAGGATATAATAGTGTACACTAGAAATAAATACATCATATGGAAAAGTTGATACAAACATTTTCAAGTGACATGTTGGGTAGTGCGAGGATTTAGGAACTAAGATAGTGTCTATGCTCTCATATGCCTATGTGTTTGGAAGATTGTGAATGTTGAAGAGGTGATTTGTTTATTTTTAAACTTTACAAAGGAGATTTAAAATAAAGTTGCAAGTGTGGAAAAAGAGCTCACCAAGATACTCTCAAAGGTTTCCATCGAGCCCAACTCCATAACAACATATTATAAGAAGCTCAAGAATCTAATGGGAGTCCAATTTTAATTGAGGAAGGAGGATAACCAAACAAGGATGGAACTCTTAAAACTCCAAACTGTATTGCTCCCAAATATTGAATCATTGCAGAAGCATATACAAAAGGAAAAAGATCTAGTGAGCACATTGGATGTTAGTGCCATGGATAGCATGGTAAGTCTAACTACATATATCAATGAATAGATCCTTTTTTTCTCTAGTCGTTAGTTGGCGTTGGTTGTTGATTTTTTGGGTTCTGCTAGTTGGGGTTGTTTCCAATAATGTTTTGTTTTGATGGACTCTAATGCTTATTTCTTGTAACTTTCTGTAAACGGTTTCAGGTCCCCTCCAAAACCTATGTTTTCCCTTAATCAAAATCATTATTCTATTTGTATCTTTATTCTGCTATCTACCATAAATATGTTGTGTCATAAATGTACTTCTATGTTACCATTTTACAATGATGCAAAACATTGAGTCTTCTTGGTCTCTTCCATAATGAACTAAAAGACCATGTATTCATATTATGTTCTCTTCCTCCTTTGTACTTGTATGTTTATTGCATTTGGGGACTGAGGTTAATTTAAACTAATTATATTAATATACATTATGTATCTTATGCATATTGATTCCAAATATGTGGATCTCTTATGTGCTCCTACATGTTTATACTTGAATATTTCCTTGATTTACCTATGTTTTAGGGAATTTTATTATTGTGGCATGCTTATCTTTGAACATACACTATATTAAAGAATGGCTCTCAATTAGCATATACAATCACTTTAAAATAAGTATGCACATTCCTCTAATTTCCACATTGTTCACTCACCAAAAGATTGGTTTGTACAATTTGACTGCATACCATGAACTTGTTTGTGCAACTATAGCACTCTAAATTGAATTATCCTATCAAGATTACCCAATAAATAAAGAGTTTTTATTGGCCTTGTAATATTAGTTAGCATGAAGCCCCCTTGCTCCTTGTAAGGACAACCATGATGCCAAGCCCTCTCTTTTCTTCAAGGACACAAATATGTCAAGCCCCCTCTTTTCTTCAGGGACAAGTTTGCCAAGCCCCCACTTTTTAGGAACACAAATATGTTTCTTCTTATGCAATGAATCATCCCCAAATAAACAACTTCTAACGAAAATATTCTAACAAATAATTCACTTTTAAAAATAAGAATAGTCAAACCTTTCTCCTGAGTGAAATTATAAGCCCTACTGCTCATGAATAGCGGTTGAATATGTTTCTTATGAAAAAAAGGGTAATCTCCTTTCTAAGGGAAAATAATGTGATCTATTAGCACCAACGTGATGAAAATAGCACCACGTGTGATCATGTAGCGGTCCATGATAAGTGTGTACTTGGGACCTGTCCATGCCTTGAGTTTCTTCTTTCAAGGCCTCACATTGGTATTTAGACTTAGATTCTTAATACGTTGAATAAGCATTTCTGAATTAAATAAAATGACTCCTGTCTCAATAGTTCCTCCTACACCATTGACTTGTTATTTATTATTTAATTCAAACTTTCATGCGATTCAGAGTCATTGAAGTGAAACATACGTACACGCAAGAATACATCCGAGTGTCCCATTGAATTTTCTGCATGATACTGGATCGTTAAAGTTGCCTTTGAACATGACTTCATGTCATGACTCAAAATGTATCGCTGCATTTTCATACCGAAGAATAGAGATACCATTCGAAAATGTTGCTGCTTTCAATAACAATCAAGATGTCAGTTTTTAATAGCTTACCTCAAAGCTGTCCTCAAATGGAGGTTATTCGATGTTGAAGCTACTAGCTCTCAAAATGTAGGTATAGATTTTTTTTCACATATTCTTATCTCTTTATTTTCCCATTTATAAACTCTAATTATTCTTCTTTATAATTATAATTTAATTTCTCTTTAAATTTATATTTTTCAAATTTCTTATCTTAAAGATAAAATAGTATATTTTCTAAAAAATATGTTTTTTTCAGTTATAATTCAAAACTTCTATAAAAAGAAGGTAGGTATCACTCAACATCGTTTCCTTTTCATCCTTTGATCTAGGAACAAAAGAAAGAATAGAAGGAATCTCTAAATATTAAGACATAGGAGGAGATCGAAATGGCATTGGACATTTGCCTTGTTTCCCTTTAATGGATGGTGGAGGTGGAAGCACAACATACAAGGCGGTCTAGAAATAGGAAGGATTCCCAGTCTAGGACGTGGTTCACTCACTCCTTGTGGGATATGAAGAGTTATTGAACTATTAAAATGTAAGAAAACAATTTACATTACCATTTTTGTTATAATTTATTGGTGAAAATTGAATCTATTTTCAATTAATTGATTTTCATTTCAAAATTACATCCTATAACATTAAATTTCTATTATTTATTTTGATATTAAATCTATAAGAAAATAATTAAATGTGATTTCCTTTCATTTACGTTCAAACTCAATTTTTTTTTTGATAAAAATGTATAGTCATTTTATTAATTTCAATAGGAGTATACATTAAACCCAATTTAAGGGAGCATACCGATAGGAAAGAGCTGAGTAAAGAAGACTTCCAATTGTAGCTCCTATAACAAGCCTACGACCTAAGACACTATTACAACAGTATATCAAAATGTCATAATCCAGAACAAATACATATATATAACCCAAATCAAAGTCCAAGAAAGACATCCACAATTGAAGACCAGAAGACCTTTCTGAACTTTTTTTTTTGAATTATTTGACTATGTGAGATTTTAAACTTTTTCCCAAGCACTATAACTATTTATGAATTATTTTTATTATGATTAAGTAAAAAAGGGTTCCACTTAGTTATACATCCAAATCCAAAATCGTTTATCAAAAAATAAACCAAGAAGTTTAAGAAATGACTATTTATGAGTTGTTATTTTATTAAGATACTTTTGTTTTTAATCACTAAAATAATTATTTAATTCAATTTTTATTAATAAAATGTAAGAAAATAATTTATATTATTAATTTTCTTATAATTTATTGGTCAAAATTGAATCCATTTTCAATGAATTGATTTTCTTTTCAAAATTACATCCTTTAACATAAAGTTTCTATTATTTATTTTGATATCAAATCTAAAAGAGAACAACTAAATGAGATTTCCTTTCATTTACATTCAAAACCAATTTTCTTTGTTGAAATGACCTTTTAAAACTTTTTTGCAAACACTACAACTATTTGTGAATTGTTTTTTATTAAGATACTTTTATTTTCAATCACTAAAATAACTATTTATTTCAACTTTTTTTTATCAATAAAATATAAGAAAATAATTTATATTACTATTTTTGTTAAAATTAATTGGTGAAAATTGAATCCATTTTTAATGAATTGCTTTTCATTTCAAAATTACATCTTCTAACATAAAATTTCTATTATTTATTTTGATATCAAATCTAAAAGAAAACAATTACATGAGATTTCTTTTCATTTACATTCAAACTCAATTTTCTTTGTTAAATGACCTTTTAAAACTTTTTTTTTCAAATTATTTGACTATGTGAAATTTTAAACTTTTTTCCAAACACTATAACTATTTATGAATTGTGAATTATTATTATTTTATTATTAATTAGGAAAGGGTTCCACTTAATTATACATCCAAATCCAAAATCATCTATCAAAAAGTAAACCAAGATTGAAAATATGACTATTTATGAATTGTTGTTTTATTAAAGTACTTTTGTTTTCAATCACTAAAATAACTATTTAACAATTATTATTTTAATACAATTATTTTACAATCACGTGAAAAAATATTTATGAATTATTATTTTTTCATTGAGATGCTTTTGCTTTCAAACACCTACTCTATTGACTCTTGAGATCATTCAACTTTCCATGCCTTTAATATAGGGCCTGTTTCTTTGTTTGAATTAGATTAGAATTGAGATTGTCAAATCCCTAAATTGACATTTTCAATGTTTGTGTTCCAAACATGAAACTAGAATAGGGATGTGTTAATTTCTATTTCCGCCCCCCCCCCCCCCCCCAAACCAGCATTTGAATCTTCCATCTAAATAGGTGGAATTGGAAAATCAATTCCAATTCCACTTAAATGGGAATTGGCAGTAAAGCAAAATTTATAATATTTTGAAATCCATATATATGCAAACAACATTTTTCATCTTGTCATTATGAATTTCAAGTAAATTCCAAGTGAAATCCATATCCAAAAACTATTTTCTGAATTTAAAACTTTCAAAATTGTCAAATAGCTAGTATTTGACAATTGTTAACTTACTTAACTCCACCAACCAAACAATGTCCTTATATCAATCATTCAAAGCTGCCGTATGGAGATAGAATTTCTGTGGTCCACGGCTCTGTTTTTCTATACACCATTCATGTTGTTTTCATACTCCTGCCATCGCAAACCATATCAATAAACCAAAAAGGCTCTTTAAAATGCCTAAACAAACCGGAAGCCATCCAGTCAGGTTTGTGATCATTATACTGCGTAGGGAAATGTCAGAAAGCAGCACAAGCACAATATTATTTGTGGGAATGATCGCAATCGCACTGGTTTCAGCGGCAGATGACCCACAGACTACTTACCAGGGCTCTGGATGTAGCGAGAGTCTAAACAGGACCTACAGAAATGTTACTGCTTTCAATAACAATCAAGCTGCTGTGTTCGAATCGCTTGCCTCAAATCTGTCTTCTAACGGATCCCATTTCGCCACTTCAGTCATCGACAACGGCACGACAGATCCAGTGTTCGGACTTGCTCAATGTAGAGAATATCTCGCAACCAATGAATGTTTAGAGTGCTTCACCGCAGCCAAGGCAAAAGTGAAAGAGGTTTGCCCTAAATCTAATGAGCAAAGCTTCATCTTGATTGCTGCTTTTTGCGGTTTGCGAATGACACTTCCCTTTATAATGTGGGAGTAGACGGTGGAAGTGCTGTGAATTGTTCCTCAATCACTGAGCCTAGTGTAGAGTACTCCAACACAGCGCACAAACTACTGATTGGGCTTATTGAAAACGCTTCAAGAAACGATGGGTATGCCGTTGTCTCCCTCAACTCTATCTATGCTGTTGTTCAGTGCGTGAAATCCCTTGACAACGACAAATGCCAAGAGTGCCTCGGGAATGCTCGGGAGCGTCTTACTACAAATTGCCTTCTCAACCGGGAAACCCATGCTTTGATGGCCGGTTGTTTTATGCGCTATGCCAATTATCCTTTCTTTTCTGATAACGAGACTGGTACGGCCAACTGCTTTTATAACAACAAATTTGTTCTGGAGTTGTATGGCTTAGGTATATTGAAATCAGTCTTTCTTTCATATATATATGGTGTGCGTTTGTTTTATTGCTAGGAAGCATTCCCAGTGTCCCCAGAGAATGAAAGTCGATCAGATTCCAACACTAGAGTTGCTGTATTGCTAGGAAGCATTGGGGGAGGAGGTTTGTTCGCGGCGTTGTGTGTTGCTGTTCTTTGTAGATATTACCATTGCTGTCAGAAGTTTAAGGGCTTCATACCGTTCTTCGCTAAAGCAGGTGCTCTAAAATTCCACTATTCTCAGCCATGGCTTAGGAAAAGGAAAATCAGAATTAGAAAATTATACTTTGATTTATAAATATTTAGACTTTTGATATTAAGTATTCATATATAAATAAAGTTAATTTGGTGTGGTTTACTATTTATTTTATATAAAATTAATCTGTATACTAAAGTTATTCCTTCCGAACGGTCAAAAAGTTTACCACCTTCATTCATGTGGTATATATAAAAAATATATATTTGCAGAGATTTTTTTACAGAATGAAAATAGAAGATTTGATGTAACAGAGAATAGTCAACTCAAAATATGATTTTTTTTATAGTTTATGATATACCATATTCTATAATCTATTTTCTTTTCTGATTTTAATTTATTTTGATGATGAAAATTAATGAAAAATATTATACAGTAAAATCTAGAAATAATATTATATAAAAAATAACCAAATTTTGTGATATTATACAGAAAAATTATCTATAATTAATCTAAACTTCCATCAACATTTGATTATTCTTCTTTTGTCACAAAATCAATTTTAGCTTGAAAAAGTTCTCTATTGGCAAAGCCTTTGATATGAAAGGTGGTCCTTAAAGTGTTGACAACATATCAATTGATGTCTCCATTTTTCTTTTTAATTGTGTTGTAATATTTACATTCTTTGTTGAAGTTTCTGATATGAAGTTGTTAAAGTAATAGACAGCTTGGTCATTAGTAATGGATTTGTCATCAAACATTTATGCTGTAAGATGATTAGAAATGCTATAATATTTCAGAAGATGTATTAGATTTTTAATCAATTGATTAATGAAAACAAAATATTAACACACAAATTTTTATTAAGAAATTTATATACCTCTGAATTTGTGTGATTTTATCAATTTCCATCCACCTCCAACAAATGAAGTCTGAAGAACTTCCTAGAGTTGAAAGTGGTGATATATATATGTGTCACAAGAGCATACCACATGATAGCGCTGATCATGCAGAAAGATTCTTGCATATATCTCTCAAAAAAACATCAAAAGGAACCTGGGAAAATGTCAACATCTATCAAACCTAAGAAGCAATAAGATTTTCAGCATCCAGTGGGTTTGAAACAAAAAATATCTATTGTCATAAGGTATGTGGGTGTTCTTGTAGTTCACAGTTCTACCACGACCTATGTGAATTTAAATTTTTATGGCGTCTAGAGCCATAGTGGATTGGTTCAAAATAGATTTTTGAATAAGTAAAATGCCAGCAGGTACACAATTTTAAAAGTATCTATCTTTGAAGAACACAAAACAGATATAGATGACTTTGCATCGAAGAGCCTTCTTACATCTTTTAGACCATAATAGAAAGAGTTCAAAGTGGGTAAAGAATTCACATGTCAGAAGTAGAACATCAAATGATATGAATCTTGTGATCAGTTTACACTAAAATCATAACTGGCATGCGGTTTGTAAGTTTACAGTCATGTGCAATTGAATTTTTTTAAATGACCAAGAAATCACCAGATTTTCACCATCCGCACTAGACTTTTTTTTACTGTTGAGAAATGTTTTTTGTATGGCTAAAAAGCAATCACAGTAAAATTCAGCATCCGAGTAAGGCTTAAAGGTGAGAAACCCTTTTATTGTACAAAATATTTGTTACAATTTCGTTTCTAAATAAATAAATTACGCCAAGAATCCTTCTTATATCTTGGAAAGTAATACACACTTTCCATTCAAGCTTAGAAAGCATCAAAGTTTCAGAACCCATGGTTTAAAGATGAGGTACAAAATTTAGAAATTTATATACAGAAATTGCAATATAATATTTGTGGGGGCATTCCAGCAGCTAATACATATACTGTGATCGACAGGTGCATCTAGAACCATATATAATTGAATTAAGAAACTAGATAGGTAAACATCAAAATTTGAACGAATGAAATCTTGAATGTTGCAGATACATGTAATGGTGATAAAAAGTGTGTGACTGTTTTAGCATTCTCTTGAAGCTCAATGGATGGATTCCTCTCTTAATAACTTGATTCTCCACCGTAGAAACCATTCATATTTCTCAGCATCACCGAATGACTTTTGGTAAGTCTACTTGTCTGGAAAACACCATAAACATCATAGCACACAAGAAATAATTTGCATGTAATATTGATGAATCCACATTTCCCCATTGCCATATATAAAGTGTTTTCAATAGGTGGAAGTGTAACTGGGGCACGTGGGCTGTGAATGAAATTTCAATTTTCAATTTTCTAATCTTGTCGAACACCGGTCTTATTTTTCTCCTAATTTTCTAAGGGGAAAAAGAAAAAAATACTACTAGGAAAAAGAGCCCAACCAATAGGAAAAAAGAATAAAAAACACTAATTCAAGTTTAATAGAAAACTTTGCACAAACTATAGGATAAACAGAAGCTGGGGGATTTCCGAGATCTGAATTAATGTGAAAATGTAACTGAAAACATTAGTCTCTCACGCCTTAACGACGGAGACTAATAAGGCACAATAATATTATGTTTAGTGAAATTTAACTCAGATAAAATTACTATCCCTTATGAATCAAAGGGAGCATAAGTTTAGGCATCATTACATGTGAATATAAATAATAACAATACGAGACTCAGTTATGAATACATATAGAATGTGTAATATTTTCACTATGTTATAAAATGGGCAAATATAAAACATCATGGTGTGGTGTATCATTTGTAGAAATTAAGAATCAATTAGAGGGATGACGGTACTAGGTATAGTTACATTAGTCAAGATAACACATGTTCAACATGCAAGAAATGAGAAAACATTAAATGTACAGAATTAGGCTAAGCTAATTATTCCATTAATCTCCTATTAAACTATAATAGAATATTTAATTTATAGTGCAAGATAAGCCAACTAGATTAGAAACTTCTATCTAGGATGTAGGGATAGAAGGGATAAACTATGAGTCTAAAAGGAAATTCATCTATGCAATCTTAGACAATATAATAAGAATGAAAAGGTTCTAACACTTGTAAGATTTTTCTATGGAGATAGCCACCTAAGATCTAGAAGACAAATGGAAAACACAATAACAAGAGAGAATGAATACATCAAGAATAAAAGTTGTTTTCTCACCAAGAATGCAATACAATCAATTGGAATTGAAGTAATATTATAAAGGATACATCATGGTTAAATAGATCAAGGTGAGAACATAGGAGTGTATAATATTATGGCAAGTATTGTAATATAATGACATGATAGATAAAGACAACTTATTACCCACCTAAGGTAGAAAAGTGAAAACTTATCTCATGTCCATTAAATATGGATCACCTTCCAAGATGTAAAGATGTGTGTGCCATATGTCCACTAGAGATCGATCACCTTGTTGGACTAACCACAAACATCTCCCTTCAGGATTTGTGACATGGTTTAATAGTCTTTTGTGTCTTCTATAAGTCTAGTGGTTGTATCAAGCATTAACATATCAATCTTTTGGTGCAACATCTGCTAGTTGTAACAAGTGGTATCAGAGCTTGGTCACATGTTCAAATCCCCTTGGGTGATGTTGATGGGGGATTGTTGGACTAACCACCAACATCCCACTTTGGGGATTCGTGACATGGTTTAACAGTCTCATGTGTCTTCTATAAGTCTAGTGGTTGTATCGAGCATTAAAAAGTTGATCTTTTGGTGTAATGACAACTGCTAGTTGTAACACAATTTCCAATATGAAAATGTGTTTGTGTAACACATCCACTAAAGGTGAGAAATTCATAATTTGATAAGTGCATCAAAGGTGGAAGGCCCACTTAAGCAAGAAAAGTGATAATGTGATAATACCACCAAAAGAGGCAATATTCCTATGTGGTCCCTAAGTAAACTTATGTAATATGTGTGTTTAGAACCTAGTATAATGATTTACTAGGTGCAACAATTAAAAACACCAACAAAACTAATACCCCACCTTGGGTTTAACTTAGGTAGATATAAAGAAAAAATCTCATAAAGTGGGGAAAGGGAGACAACCTATTGGGAAAAAAAAACTTCCCCCAAAATAGAGAAAAATAAAACCAAAAGAATCCTCTAAAGAAAGCTTTTTGAATGATAACTCATTCCCTAGGTGATTTCTTACAAAGAATATCTAAAAGAACATGAAGATGTGACCTTGAAATCTCATGGAGAAAGGAATCCTATTAGAAATAAATCTTTGGAAGAAAATGAAGTTGTAACCCTGGAATCTCATGTAGCTAAGTTCAAGAACAATGGAAGGTCATAAGGTAATGTAAAATTTCTATAAATATTTACAAGGAAGCTTTGAAGAAGCCTCACATAACTTTAATGAAGCAGTAGGATAGAGGAAGCAACTTTTTGATGACCCCACTACACAAAATCAATGGAGACTCTCGAAGAAGCATCTCAAAGTTGTGAAGGAACAACAAATGAAGTGCCATCAAGTATGAATAGAAACATATGCCAGATAAATTAGACTGTAGGGACCATTGATATTTCTCTAAGGGAGATGAAGATTCCATGAAAGAAATAATATTTTAAAACATGAGAATGACCCCCCTTAAACGGACAGTTTATAAGTTGAGTGCATGAACTAAACCAAACCCCCTTTTTTCATGCTTAGAAAATTCTTAATTAACATTTTATAATTTTATAAGTTAGAATCTTATGAGAAGAGACAAAGAGTTGAATGCAATAAATCAACATCTTGCCAAGAGAAGAAACAAAAAATAGGCAATTTCACAAGACACATCTCTACATTTTCACATGAAAATCACATCAGTATTGCAATGGTAAAATTGCTTATGAAGAAAATGCATCTTCAATGTTATTTTGTCAATGGTCTTGCACTGGAAACAACCTTGGGTGTATTTTAGAAACATCAAGCTCCCCAACCCCTGAGTATAATTCTGGGGTTCTGGCTGACAAAATCAATTTTAAAGGCACTCTCAAGATGAGGTTCTCTGAAATGGACAAGGAGATTGTAGAAATCAAAAAGAATATGCAGGAACTAAAGCATCAGTGCATGATGACTAACAAATTTTCCCTGAAGGTCATGCATGCTTCGGCTATGACCCTCTGTAATGTGTAGGGAAAGCTGGCAGGCGGTAGTCTGGAAGCGGACGAGGATAACAAGGATCTTTTCCTATTCCTGCAGGAGGAGTGGGCTAGGACCATAATGTCTAAGTATCTGGGTGGGAAGAACTAACTGCTGGTGGTTATGAGCTGGTTATTTTTGTTTGGGCATGGCCCTTAGTTCCCCTGTTCTGCTAGGGTTAAAAAAAATTTAGCTAGTTTTTGGTTCAGCCCTGCATGGCTTATGACTGTTATTTTAATTGTTGCTCTTTGTTTTAAGTATTCTAGTTTAATCCTTTTGATTAGTACTGCGATCTATGTTTTTGATAGGGGCAGATTAGACTTGGTGATTCTATTGTTAAACTATTTTATCTGCTTTGACTGGTGCCATTAATGTGCTTCTAGTCCTTATTCCAAGGGCCAGCACCCTCTTGCTACTTTTTCTATCAAAAACATCAAGCTTAACTAGTCAAACTCAAAATTATAGTCACACTGCATTCAATATTTCTTATTGAATAGGATAATAGAAGAGCTTTTAGCTTAAATGTCATAAAAGGCACTTAACAAGTTGCACTAGGGCTATTCATCCCTTCAAATGCACCAATAGATAAATTACCTTCATACACCATATCTTATACATTGGTACATCTTAAATAATAGATAGCCACTTGCGAAAACCTATACCTTAAACAAGGAGGAGTGGACTTAATCATAGGAACCACCTTCCATAACAAATTTATCGCCCAAACAATGAGTTAAGTCATTTTATAAAATAAATTAATTTCTTCAAATGGACTTTAAAATTACCTTTTTAACTTAGAAAGACTAGTGCTAAACATCAATTTCTCAAGTAAAATCAACGCGTCCTATTAAAAAGGGATGAAAACAATTTTTGGATTTTTTTTTTTGTAAAAAAGCACTAATAAACTTGCAGATTGCACCACCAAGGAAATCAATAATTTTAAAAAAATGAGTACTGCTAGCGCAAGAACAAGACTAAAATATGATTAATGCACCTTTTCCATGACTTGTGGCATGCATAACATGGTGTTGTGCCTTTGAGCCTCCTTCGCGAGCTTTCATCTGCCTCCATGAATGTAAACCGATTGTCAAAGAAGGTAGCAAGTGCATACAAGTGCTTGGCCATAAGATGCCAATGAACACAATAGATAATGTGTGCTCATTATGTTGCCAATCACAGCTCAATCACCCAAACATGGTCCAAAAAACCATATATCACAACCTCACATAGTGAGGATATCATGCCTCTAACATACCAAACATTTGTAGATCAAATACAAACACCAGTTACCAAAGTACAATTGCATACCATATAGAAACTGAGAGACAACTGAAGGGATGATGGTATTGAATAGAATCAAGTAAACACATTGTCAACATACAAGAAATGAGAACATTAAATGCACATAATTAGGTTAAGAAAAATATTTTATTAATCTTTTATTATTAATTTACAATAGAAAATTAAATTTCTGGTGCAAGGAAGAGCAATTTGAATAGTAACTATTATCTAAAATATAAACATACAATTGAACAAATACAAATCTCAATGAAAATTAATATATATAAACTTATTTTAAAAGAGAATAAAAATAGAAAGATTCTAACACTAACAACATAGAAAAGGTATAGTCAAGATGATGCTAATAAATTAATAGAGTGAGTGTATCTAAGAGAATGGAAAATGTTACCCAATTCAACAAAAGAAAAAAAAAACCATATTTTTTAACTATAAATTATTTTATAGTAAAAAAATATTTTTTTAATTTTATCAATACAAAATAATAAATCTTATATCTCTATTTCTAATTATCTGAACTAATCGATTGTTATAGGAATGGAAAAAATTGTTAAATACAAATCAAAACACTTACAAAAGCATAATTAAACAAGAAGCATTGCAATTTAGCTGAATTGTTGAATCTTTAGTTTGTGTGAGTATCCCATTAACTAGTTTTGATAATCTCTTATTTTTATTCAAAATGTCAAACAAAAGTCACTGAATTTTGGTGACAAAATTCAAAATACAGGCCTATATCTTTAATTTTGATAAACGAATTCATATAGATTGCCATATACCAACTAATGATTTTCTGTATCTATAGCCCTTAGCCAGATCTATGGTGAAATAGTGAGCTACTAGTGAAAAGGAATAACTAACGAGGGAACAAAGATACAGTAACAGATCCATGAGATCCTGCGCCTGAATCCCTTGACGAAGAAGTTGGAGTTGTATCATTCGCATTACTCTCTATAAACGCTGGTTTGGTAGGCTGATCAGTTATCTCTGAATCACTTGTTAACATCGATACAATTTGTGTCATAGTTGGACGCAGGGATGGATTGGCCTTTACATACAGTAGAGCAATTGTTATTATTCTCACCATTTGCTTTTGTGGGTACTCTCCTATCAACCTTGGATCAACCACCTCCAATATTTGCTCCCTCTCATAGAGTTGCCAAATCTACAATCACAAAATCTCACAATGTATCATTAAATTGAAAGATAATACTATATGTCTTTGATTATTCATGAACAAATTATAGAGAAATAACAATTGAGAAGATTAAGAGCGCACCCGTTGCAAAAGAAGCTGAAGGGGGTCTGGCAACTTTTCATCTATACACTTTCTTCCACTAACAATCTCAAGAACCACCACCCCAAAACTATAGACGTTAGCTTTTCAGTTAATTGCCCACGAACGACATACTCAGGCGCAGTATAACCTCTGTTGAAATATATGTTAGTCCAATCTGCAAACTTGTGGTGGGAGTATTGATAGAATTTTAATGTAAATGCACTTACATTGTTCCACCAACCTTGGTGGAAACATGGGATTCCCCTTCAGGATAGAATCTAGCCAATCCAAAATCTGCTATCTTTGGAAGAAACTTATCATCGAGAAGGATGTTTCCAGGTTTGATATCTCTGTGTACTATGCGAACATTGGAGTCCTCATGAAGATAGGCAATGCCTCGAGCTGTGCCCACTATGATGTTCAAACGGGTCTCCCAATCCAAAAACATCCCTATATCTCCTGCAATTTAATCGAATATTACAACTTCATATAAGCAATTAAACCCAACTTCATTAAAGCTTGAATGTATACATGATTACCCACCAAAAGATGTTTGCGAATATTACAACTTCATATAAGCAATTAAACCCAGCTTCATTAAAGCTTGAATGTATACATGATTACCCACCAAAAAGATGTTTGTCAAGACTATTGTTTGACATTAATTCGTAAATGAGCAAGCGTTCATGGCCGTGCGAGCAACATCTGAGCAATCGAACAAGATTGCGGTGACGGACACTATTGATCAGCTTCACTTCTATCAAAATTCATTCATAACTTGCGTTATTTGTCTTTCGCTAAGCTTCTTAACGGCAATCAGTTTCCCATCTACAAGTTTTCCTTGGACATAAACGCTTAGAATTAATTATATCATGGAGAAATCCAAGATTAAGCCATGTTGTCCACTTCAAACAATAATAATATAAACCTTGTAAACTTCGCCAAATCCCCCCTTTCTAAGTAGGTTGTTGGGATGGAAATTATCAGTTGCATCCCTTAGAGTTTCATAATTGAAAATTGTAACCTGATCCAATGCCTCTCTTGCACGCAGATCTTCTTCTGCAGAAAACATCAGACGTTATATTTCAGTCACACTTTATTTGTTTGAATTTGTGTTATATTTCACTCACATATTATTTGTTCGAATTTGTGCACCTCAACTGTATTTTTCTTCAAAAGGCATCCATGGTATCATGTGGTATGCTCTTGTAACTCACATATATATCACCACTTTCAACTCTAGGAAGTATGGAGTTCTCCAAATTTCATTTGTTGGAGGTGGATGGAAATGGACAAATTCAGAGATATATAAATTTCTTAATAAAAATTATAGTAATCATCTTACATGATCAACATAAATGCTTGATGACAAATCTATTATTAATGATCAAGTTGTCTATTACTTTAACAAGCTCACCAGTTGATAAGTTGTCAACACTTTAAGGACCACCTTTCATATCAAAGGCTTTGCCAATAGAGAACTTTTTCAAGCTACAATCGATTTTGTGACAAAAGAAGAATAATAAAATGTTAATAGAAGTTTAGATTGATTATACATGATTTTTCTATATAATATCACAA
Organism: Chamaecyparis obtusa; assembly: GCA_027943335.1. Lineage (NCBI taxonomy): Eukaryota > Viridiplantae > Streptophyta > Pinopsida > Cupressales > Cupressaceae > Chamaecyparis > Chamaecyparis obtusa. The sequence goes on along the minus strand of BSBK01006676.1, from coordinate 93,863 downwards.
AATTTAGTTATTCTTTATATAATATTATTTCTAGATTTTACTGAATAATATTTTTTCATCAATTTTCATCATCAAAATAAGTTAAAATCAGTAAAGAAAATAGATTACAGAATATAATATTTAATAAACTACAAGAAAAAATTCATATTTTGAATTGAGTATTCTCTGTTACATCAAATCTTCTATTTTCATTCTGTGAAAAATCTTAGCATACTTATTTTTTTATATATACTACATGAATGAAGGCCCTAAACTTTTTGACCGTTCGGAAGGAATAACTTTACTATACAGATTAATTTTATATAAAATAAATAGTAAACCACACCAGATTAACTTTATTTTATATATGAATACTTAAGATCAAAAAATAACTTTACTATACAGATTAATTTTATATAAAATAAATAGTAAACCACACCAGATTAACTTTATTTTATATATGAATACTTAAGATCAAAAGTCTAAATATTTATAAATCGAAGTATGATTTTCTGATTCTGATATTTTTTTCCGAAGGCATGGCTGAGAATAGTGGAATTTTAAAGCACCTGCTTTAGCGAAGAACGGTATGAAGCCCTTAAACATCTGACAACACTGGTAATATCTACAAAGAACAGCAACAACACAACGCCGCGAACAAACCTCCTCCCCCAATGCTTCCGATCAATACAGCAACTCTGTTGGAATCTGATCGACTTTCATTCTCTGGGGACACAGTTAAACACAAACACACACCATAGATATATGAAAGAAAGACTGATTTCAATATACCTAAACCATACAACTCCAGAACAAAATTTGCTATAAAAAAGCAGTTGGCCGTACCGGTCTGGTTATCAGTAAAGAAAGGATAATTGGCATAGCGCATAAAACAACCGGCCATCAAAGCATGGGCTTCCCGGTTGAGAAGGCAATTTGAGGTAAGAAGATCCCGAGCATCCCCAAGGCAATCTCGGCATGTGTCGTTGTCAAGGGATTTCACGCACTGAACAACAGCATAGATAGAGTTGAGGGAGCCAACGGCATAACCATCGTTTCTTGAAGCGTTTTCAATGACCCCAATCAGTAATTTGTGCGCTGTGTTGGAGAACTCTAGAGGCTCAGTGATTGAGGAACAATTCACAGCACTTCCACCGTCTACTCCCTCATTAAAGAAAGTGTTATTCTCAAACCGCAAAAAACAGCCATCAAGATGAAGCTTTGCTCCGTTAGATCTAGGCAAACCTCTTTCACTTTTGCCTTGGCTGCGGTGAAGCACTCTAAGCATTCATTGGTTGTGAGATATTCTCTACATTGAGCAAGTCCGAACACTGGATCTGTCATGCCGTTGTCGATGACTGAAGTGGCGAAATGGGATCCCCCGTTAGAAGACAGATTTGAGGCAAGCGATTCGAAAACAGCAGCTTGATTGTTATTGAAGGCAGTTGTTGAAGAATTTAATTCTAACAGTTCAATAAACTTTCGGTGCATTATTGCTGACTGTCATCCAGCACATGGAGAGTTGATTGTCACTCATAAACATGTTTTACATGGAAGTCACCGTCCAGTACAGCCTGCCATCCACCTACTCTGCCGTCCAGAAGCCTCTCTTTTTACTGCAGATTTCAAGCATTTTGCACGTCTGCAAACCTTTGTTGACTAGAATATGCAAGCTCATCTATAAATTTGTAGACGAAGGCATGTATTTGTAAGAGTGAGCCCAGATTTGGGGTTTCTTCATTGTAAAAATTCATTGCTGTTCTAATTTGTTCTATTTCTTAAATTGTTTCATTTTCTCACAGCTAGATCTTTAAGCAGCATTAGCTGTAAATTTCTACATGGTATCAGAGCGGGTTGCTAATAAGGAGAAAAGAAAACTCTTTACTTGCAGGTATTGCAGATCAGAGCTATTTTAGAATGAATTTTTCATTGTTTTGGGGGTTTCTCTTGTTTTCTTTTCTGTATTTATGAACTGAAAATAAAGTTCCAAAAGGGGATAGTCTAATATTACAATGGGAATTAAATATCATCCGTCTGTCATTAGTTTGGAAGAAGGAAATTATAAGTCTTGGCGTGATGGAATCCTAAAGCATTGCTGATGGATTCATCTATTGCCACATTTGTATGGGCTTATTCCTGAACCAAGTTCATGTTGGCAGAAATCTGTTTGGGAAAGTAAAAATGATCATGTCTTAGGATTAATTGGTTTAAGTGTTGGTGAGCACACATCATGGGCTCTATCGCACATTGAGTGCCCTCGTACTCTTTGGACCATTTTATGGGAAAGATATGGAGATCCCACTGAACCTCCATTCTCAGATGATCCAACTACAGACATGCTTCTCTCCCTTGAGAAAGATGATGATCCTATGTACGACGATGACACTGAAGAGGAACTTGCTTATTGGAAGAGTCTTGATTGTCTTGATTGCAAAAAGACATCTCCTCCTAATGCTCCTCTTTCTACATCTCCAACATTGGAAGCTATTCAGTCACCTCCACCTACCAGTTTGATAGAGATCTTGGCTTCCTCAAATGCTACTTCAGATTCTCTTCAACAGGTTCACTCTTGTCTTCAAGATTCAGTTCATTGGGATGAATTTCTATCAGACATATCTTTTTTTTTTGTAGAATCCCTCATTTCAGATCTAGATGACACCATTGATTGTATACATCTTCTCTTTGATGATGGCGATTCTTCTCCAATAGTTGTGAAAGAACATTGTGATCCTCTTCCTTATTCTCTTCATTATCATTCCTCACAGTCTGATATGAGTGTGGATCACTTGGCTCAACATTTGAAGGAGATTTATTTGCCTTGTGAGGAGATACATGAGTTTTTTGATCGTACTCTACATCAGTTTCTAAACACTTCTAGATTGTCATATTCAACATTATCTAATTTTCTTATGACAAGTTTCAGGATCAACATGGAGACCATGGAGCAGTTTTCAAAAGCCTCATACATCTTGAAATCTCTTCCCACATATTCCTTTCAGGATTTGGGAGATTTCATTCAAGCATATTTGGTTTTATTTCTTCCCAAAGGAAGGAATGTTGTTCGAAGATCATGGACCAGCTTCTACATCCAGTTTCGAGCATCTATCATTGGCTACACATTATGGAAGACTACATCGCCTCTTGTATTTCACTTTCTTCAAGATCTTCTTGTTGTGCAAGACATTGTATTACTGTAGTTTTCTTTCTTTGTTAGCATCTATTTTTAGGGGGGTTTTGTTCCCACTGGGTTTTCCCTCTTTCCTCATTTCTCTTTTTTGGTTAGTTAGAATTAAGGGGGGGTGTTGAAGAATTTAATTCCAACAATTCAATAAACTTTCGGTGCATTATTGCTGACTGTCACCCAGCACATGGAGAGTTGACTGTCACTCATAAACATGTTTTACATGGAAGTCACCATCCAGTACAGCCTGCCATCCACCTACTCTGCCATCCAGAAGCCTCTCTTTTTACTGCAGATTTCAAGCATTTTGCACATGTGTGCAAACCTTTGTTGACTAGAATATGCAAGCTCATCTATAAATTTGTAGATGAAGGCATGTATTTGTAAGAGTGAGCCCAGATTTGGGGTTTCTTCATTGTAAAAATTCATCGCTGTTCTAATTTGTTCTGTTTCTTAAATTGTTTCATTTTCTCACAACTAGATCTTTAAGCAGTATTAGCTGTAAATTTCTATAGCATTAACGTTTCTGTAGATCCTGTTTAGAATCTCGCTACATCCAGAGCCCAGGTAAGTAGTCTGTGGGTCATCTGCCCCTAAAACCAGTGCGACTGCGATCATACCCACAAATAATATTATGCTTGTGCTGCTTTCTGACATTTCCCTACGCAGAATAATGAAATTTCTGACAGGAGTATAACATAGAAATTCAATTTCCATACGGCAGCTTTAAGAAGACTACACTTTGATAGTGATATGCTTTGAATGGTTGATATAAGGTAACCTTAATGGACAATGGTGTGGAAAGTTGCGTGATCTCAGGAGTCAATACAATAGGTGTCTGAAATCAAAAGCATGTCAATGAAAAAACAATAATTTATAAACAGTTTTTCACCATGATTGAAAAATAATTATATTAAAATATGAATTTTCATTTGATGTGATGATTTATATTATTAGTGTTGGGACTCATTCTACAATCAATCTTTTTGTTTGCCTCCAGAATTTCTAAGTAGAATATTGATAGAGAAAAAGAGTGTTCTATCACATCTTTCCAAATATGATTCCCGCATACAATCAGACAATCAAAGAATTTCATCAGCGTGTTTTTACGTTACCCAAAAGAAATCATGTTCCTAGTAATTACTCTCTTCCCAGCACATATTTCTCATTTATGTCAGGCCCCTCACAGTCTCTCAGAACAGAAAACCGCAGCTCGCCTCCTCCGACCCGCCACCAGAACCACAGCAATTTCCCATCGACAATTACTATGCAACTCTCTCCCAACCCCTACAAATTGAACCCTAGATGCACCCTGTATTCAACACAGAGATTTCTTAAAAAATCTATAGCCTCATACGACACAAAACAATAAATTATCCTGCAGAAGGGAGTTATTTTTTTCTAATTTTTATAGATGATTTTGGTTGGATGCATAACTAAGTGGAACCCTTTCCTAATTAATAATAATAATAAAATCATAAATAGTTATAGTGTTTGGAAAAAAGTTTAAAATTCACATAGTCAAATAATTCAAAAAAAGAAATTTAAAAAGGTCATTTCAACAAAGAAAATTGATTCCGAATGTAAATGAAAAGAAATTTCATATAATTGTTTTCTTTTAGATTTGATATCAAAATAAACAAGTGCCACGTTTTATAATATTTTAGTAAAAATATTTTTTTTGTCGATTGCATATTATAGTTGTTAGTCTTTATGATGATGTCAAATAATTGGTATGTAGATAATTGATGAATTAGTTGATTTTAAATTTTATAATAGATGTTTAGAAACATAGTCATACTTGATTTTGTCAAAAATAAATTAAAAATTGTTCGAAGTTTCATATTTGATTGATTTTAAGTTTGATATTTGACAGTTGATTTTAAGTTTCATAATTTGATTAATTAATAGACTTTAAGTTCACCATAAATTTCATGTATCTAGAACCTAAATATATTATAACATTATGTAATATAATTTAATATACTAATTAAATTATATGTATCCTAATTATAATAATTTATATAAACATAATAATAAAGAAAAATAAATTGAAACAAAATCAAATTTAAATATTAAATTTTTGAATTTTTTAGATATTATTAAAGAAATAATTATTCTATTTTATTTTATTTATATTTAAATATTAGAATATGAATTTTTTTTTTCCTATTATATTAAAGTTTGTCTTGTGAAGGTAAAATTATTCAGAAATTGGGAGCGAACTTTGGATGTGGATCTGATTGATGCGACTGTGGACTGTGACATGGCTTCTCCGTGCATTTGAATTGTGGAGGAGATTTTCTCCTCCACGTGGTTTGCCACTCATTCCCCTGTGCTTCATTTATTTCATCTTGTGTTTGTTTTAAGTTACCTATACTGGTTGTCCGATGGAGTTTGAGTCCGACGGAATGAATATTAATGGCCCCTTCCCTGATATCGATGCTACTCCAATGCCTCAAACTACTAACTTACCAACTGCTTCTCCGCCCCCTGTTACGGCTATCCTGACCCCTAAGAAGTCCTTTGCAGAGACTATTGCCCCCTCTAACTATGGAGTCCCCTCTGCTGTGCGGTTTCTTCCGGTGGTTAGAGGAGACGGATCAAACAAAGAAGGTAAGATCTCTGCCCTTACCTTGAATGAGATTGTCATTTCTCCAAATGATGCTATGTTGAAGGAGATAGCTTTAGAAATGACTAGATTGTGTGATACTGCTATCTTCTTTGCGTGTGTGGACTGGGATAAATGCCCTCCCAGGAAATTCCTTGATGACTGGTTCCATAATCTCTGGAATTTAAAATTAGGTCTTAAAATTTCATTCTGTCGCCAGATCCAAAAAGGATTATTCATCATCTTCTTCAGCAACCATGAATCCCAACTAGAAGCCCTAAAAAGGCAATATTGGGTGGTTGGGAAGACCTCCTTCTGGGCGCTTGCTTGGACTTAGGAGGCTATCTGTGAAGAGGTCCTCTCTTTATCCTGCCTGAGATGGGTTATCCTTAAGGATGTCCCCCCTTTTCTATGGTGATTCCTTCCTCAACTTCTTGAACCCTTTGGTAACATTATCCGACTAGATGAGACAACCAGACTTGTCTCTAATCTTGATGCCAGAATGCTTGTTTCGATTAAGCCTAGAGTTGATATCCCTCAACGGCTTAACCTTAATATCAATGGTGATATCTTCTCCTACCCGGTGGAAATCCTTGGAGGATTAAATGCTTTCTTCCTCGATAAAAAGGAAGGGCACCTTAGGAGGAATTGCCCAATTATAACTAAGAACAAACCTAAATCAAGCCCAATGGAAGCTAATGTTGAAACACCCATTACAGAGGAAACATGTACTAAGCCTCGCACTCATGACACTTCATCTCATAACCCTAACAATAATTTGGATGACTGTGCTGGTAAAAGTAAAGAGGTTATTAAAATTGGTAATACTTCAGTCTCAAACCCTATTCATCACCCTTGCTCCTTTGTTGTGGTTTTCAATAAATTCCCACCAAAGAACAATAAACTGGTTTATCCCACTGCTTCACTTCAGCTCGCCATGATCCTTGATAATGATGGTTTTCAAATGGTTAATAAAAAAAATGTAGGCAGAAGAATGCTTAGTAGCTAGCTTTGGAACAAATTCGTAATGGTAACAGGAATTCCAATCCCTTCTCGGCTTTGTCCTCCCCTAGTTTTTTGATTGAAGATGCGCCTAGCACATCTAATGTTGTCAAGGATCTTTCTCAACCCACTCTCATGCTCGAGGATGTTTTGACTCCTGTGAGCTCACACCTAGAAGAACATGTGAATATCAATGGTCGGACTAATGATGTTACCATGAGCGAGCCCCCTGCAACCAAGATTAGCAAGTCAGAAAATCATAGATGTCTCAACCCTAATCTTGTTGTAGCCCCCCCTGGTGATAATACCACTAGTCCCCCTATTTTGGTTCTGAATGAGTTAGATGATAATTCCTTCATCGAGGTTATTTATGCTAGCCCCTTAATTCAGGATCCTTCAGGTTCCTGTATTAATGGTATTTCTGGTAGAAATAACTTTCAATTTAGCAGTATTCAAGTTGATAAGTTTGAAGATGATGATGATATTTTGTTGGGATCTAATACCTCTAAAAAGAAAGGTAGACCCATTGGTTCTAAAAACAAAAAGAAGAATGGAGAGCCTATTGCTCCCCCTACTAGCTCTGTTAACCTCTCTTCATCATGAAGTGCATCTCTTGGAACATTAGAGCCCTTGAGTTTCCTGATAGAAAGTTTATTATTAAAAGATTTTTGATGTGTCATAAGAATACTGATTTTCTCATGTTGCAAGAACTTAAGGCTGTTGATTTTTTACTTAATACTACTCTTGATTGTATATAGAAAGATGCTATTGAAATTTTCACTAACCACCAAAAAGAAAAGGGTGGAGTTGCTTTTCTTATCAACCCCTATTGGGAAAGATATATCCAAAATACTGGTATCTCTCCTTGTAACCGTGTAGCCTGGGCTATATTTGATTTTAAAGGATCCACATTTGGTGTTTTCTCATTATATGCCCCTAATGACTATAAGGAAAGGATTTCTCTTTGGAATTGGTTATGTGATCTCCCTAATATCCCCTAGATTTTTGTTGGGGACTTCAATATGGTTGAAAATCAATATGATAAAATTGGGGGTATTCCCTTTGAGTGGAAACACCCAGAGAAACTCCACTGGGATAATCTTAAACAACAATTGAATCTCTTTGATCCTCTTGAAGGCCTTAATTCTGGGAATTCTGGTCTTTGGTTTACCTGGTGTAATTTCCAGAAAGGGCTTAATTGAATTTATTCAAGACTTGACCATTTTTATGCTAACTCTAACCATTTCTCTTTCTCCCCCAATCATCTCAACTCTCCTATCCTTGTTACACCCTCTTCCCTCTCTGATCACCTCCCCATCATATCTAATATTAATCTTAGGAACTCTATTGACTTCTGTAATCCCTGTAATAGAAAGTTTATCCTCAAGTCCTCCCTGTTGAAGAATTAGGATGCTCTTACTGCCATTAGAATGGTAAGATCTTTTAACTTGTTTATGCAATTCCCCTCCCAGACTGCATGCTAGAATATGAATGTTTCCTCCTAGCAAAAAGTTTTGCAAACCTTAGGCCAAAAGTTAGCTAAGGATTATAGAGCTTAGGAGAACCTCCTTAATGAACGGCTTCATAGTGTTGAACAGGAAGTTCAATTAAATCCTACCTCCCCTACCCTTACTGAACAAGTTTTTCAAGCCAGGGATTCTCTAAGGAGGCATCAACATATCAAGGTGAGGGGTGCTTGTATCAAAGCTCATAATAATTGGCTTCAATATGGTGATAAAGGATCCAAATTGTTCTTCAATCTCTTGAAACAAAAATAGAGTAGGGAAAGAATCGACAGAATTGTTACTGGAGATAAGAAACTTCTCAGCATTAATGATATTACTACTGCCTTTGAAAATTTTTATAAATCTCTATTTACCTTGGAGGATAATGATGCTTCTAAAGTTATTAGAGACAATTCCAAAAGAATTATTCCTAAGAGGGTTTCTGAAGTGGATGCCCTCTTGCTTAAATCAAGGGTCTCCCTCCAAGAAATTATTAACGCCATTACCTCGCTGAAAGATAATAAATCCCCTAGCCCTGATGGCCTTCTTGCTAAATTCTATAAGGCTAATATTGATTGGATTGCTAAAGATCTTTATGATCTTTACTTAGAAGCCTATGACTTGGGTACCCTTGGGAAGTCCATTAATATGGGCATTGTTAAACTTGTTCCTAAAGATGGGGATAAAGCCCTCATTAAGAAATGGTGCCCTATCACGCTTCTTAATGTCTCCTATAAGATTCTTGCTAAAGTCCTTGCTTCCCATCTTGTGAATATCCTCCCTAAGTTTATTTGCTCCACCCAAACTGGCTTCATCAAGGGTAGATACATATTGGAAAACCTTATTACCAGCTGGGAAGCTATGGAATGGGCCAATTCCTCTAACCAGCATGCTGCCATGTTTCTCCTTGATTTTAAAAAAGCTTACAATAGAGTTGAATGGGATTTTATCTTCACCATGCTCAATTCTTTTGGCTTCCTTGATGAATTCTGTAGGTATATCAAAGTCCTCCTTAAAGATGCCTCTGCTCTTATTGAAGTGAATGGGAATCTCTCTCAACCTATCCCCCTTTCCCGCTCCATTAGGAAAGGATGCCCTCTTTCCCCTTCTCTCTTCATTATTGCCTCTGATGCCTTGTTTTACCTTCTCAGAGATGACACTCTGTCTCCTAAAATTTAGGGCATTATTCTTCCTGATGATTCTGAGCTTCTTAATATCCAATTTACTGATGATACTTCGATCTTTCTTGAACTCTCTAGTCAGAATATTCATAACCTTACTCAAAAACTTAATATCTTTGAGAAAGCTTCAGGTGCCTACATCTCTAACTCTAAATCCATCCTTATTGGGTGGAATGAGGAACCTCCAGACTGGCTTCATCAGACTAGATTCTCCTGGGTTGGCCCTCATAAAATTGTTAGGTACTTAGGTGTTCCCTTCTCCATCTCCCCCTCCCTTAAGGATATGTGGCTTTGGGTTAAGGAAAGGATTATTAAGAAACTTAAAAAATGGGACAATAGAGTGCTTTCCCTTGCCAGAAGAATCCAAGTCTGTCAAAAGATTCTTTCTTCATACAACATATATTATTCCTCTACCTGGATGTTTAGCAATTATTAGATTTATGAAATCCAAAAGGCTGTCAGAAGATTCTTGTGGTTTGATGGGAAAGGAAAAAGGAAAGCCCATGCTATTAAATGGAGCCAGTGCCATGTTGACAAAAAGCTTTGAGGGCTGGTATTTGCGGATCTCAGGCAGCAAGGGATCTCCCTTCCTACTAAATGGATCTTCCAGGCCCTTGATGGTTAGGAACCATGGAAGGTGCTAGTTAGAAATAATATTCAATCTGGTGCTCCCAAGCAGGCCAAAACTTGGAAAAATCTCCCCTTTACCGATCTTGTTGTTGGTTCCTTTCCTATTTTTGTCCAGGGTACATGTATCTTCAAGTCTATTTGGAAGGCATGGGAATATGTTTGTGGCCACATTCATAACTCTAGATTTGATAACAACAATTCTCTGCATGGTGAATGCTTAATTTGGTGGAACCTCCACCACAATGGTAAGCCTCTTGCCTTAACCCAAGGCTATACGGCTAGATACTGACATAGTAAAGGCATTAAGTGCTTTATGGACATCTTGGACAATGATAACCTTATAAGCTGGCAAGCGCTTAGTAGCATTTTTGATCTCCCTAATTCTCACAAAACAACTTTTAACATGGTTAAGAATTCTTGTGCCCCTCTTAATCTTCCCCGCAACATTGATGTGGACTCCCATAAATACCTCACCTTCCGATGGGATGATGGTTCCCTCCTCCCTAAAGTTAAAGCCAAAGACATTTATAAGATGCTTACTAAAGACTCCTTGATTCTGGATCATCTTAATTCCATTTGGTCTACTACTATTAACCCCCCTGACTAGCATAAAACCTTAGAAAGACTTTGGAAGGCCCCTATTCCCCCCAAGGTTAAATGCTTCAGATGGCAGCTCATGCTGGACAAACTGCCTATTCGAACTCATCAAGGTGGATCTGATACTTGTCTTGTTTGTAAAATGCCTGAAACTATGAGGCACATTTTCTTCGACTGTTCTTTTGCCAGAGATATTTGGATGTTATTTGGTATTTCTTTAACTAATCATGCTTATACTTTTGATATCATTTTTGGATATATTCTTGGTCTTAAAAAAGATGCTAATCTTTTTTGGCATATCTTATCTTCTTACATCCTTTGGTTTGTATGGAAATTTAGAAATGAGGACAAATTCCAAGGTAATGGCAAAGCTCTTACTGGGTTTCATAGGAAACTCATATGTTTTAAGATTATTTCACAGGTCTGCTGTGTGATGCGGCTTGAGAAGGAGAAGCTGCAAAGATTTCTCCATGATGGAAATGCCACCATGTTTATATATGAAATGAAGAATGGATTTGAATGGGCCAGCCTTGCGGATAATCAGGCTGCCTTTGATGATGCTCTCAAAAAGTTGCTGAAGGAAATCAGGGATACTAGAGAGCCCTTTTTTGATAGACTTGAATTATTTTCTCACATCCTAGAAAGAAAGAAAGTTGTTTGGATGGAGGGTGCTCAAGGCTGGACCTCCTGGATCGAAGACTATAGTGATGTTCTGCTCTGACTTATTTTGGCTCTCTTTTGATGTTTATACTACTCTCGACAACTATATTTTTTGTAATGGCCTATCCTACTTTGTACTAGTTATTATGTGGTGAACTTGGTGGGTTGAGGTTCCACTTCCCCACTCCTCCTTTTGTACTTCTCCTTTGTTTTATCAATCGATATATAATTCAAAAAAAAATATTAGAATATATATATAGAATTTTGAAAGTGGCTCATATACATGAGTTCTAAGCTTCCATTAAAGTTGGTTTGAATAGTTTTGATTTAATATTCATCTATTTTAGTTGAATATTTATTATAAATTAATTATAAAAAATGTTACATTAATTGATTTATTTAAATTAAATTACAATAATATTAATATAAATAATTAAAAATTATCACATTAAGTTAAATCTAAATTGTTGTATTTTTATCTATTTCTTATTAAAAAATTTATAATAATATATCAAATATTATTTCTATAATTATAAAATAATATTAATGTTGTTTATCTATTATTATAATTAATAATTTAAATATAATATTATTATCATTAATAAATAAATCTCTATATAGACACATATCCTAAATTTTTTTCGTACATACAATTTCTCACTATAACATAAATTTAAAAAATCCAATATAAGGCTTCAATCAGATTAGCAAATCCCATTATAGAAAAATATTTTTTATGAATGATAAAGTTAAAAAAATTGTAGTTATACAATAGAGAACATCAAATATATAATAAAATATAAAAACTAATAGATTTTAATTGGTAGAAATATAATTTTTTAATCACTAGTTAAGATAGGAATTCCATAAAATGATGCAATAGTACTTGCTTAGCCTATCGGGCAAGTACTAATAATAGAAATTTTATGCTCGAGAATATAATTTTGAAATGAAAATCAATTCATTCAAAATGGATTCAATTTTCACCAATAAATTATAAGAAAAATAGTAACTTATTTTCTTATATTTTATTGATAAAAAAATTGAATTAAATAGTTATTTTAGTGATTGAAAATAAAAGTGTCTTAATAAAACAACAATTCATAAATAGTTATAGTATTTTGGAAAAAAATTAAAAAGGTCATTTCAACAAAGAAAATTGAGTTTGAATGTAAATGAAAGGATTTAATTGTTTTCTTTTAGATTTGATATAAAAATAAATAATAAAATTTTATGTGAGAGGATGTAATTTTGAAATGAAAATCAATTCATTGAAAATGGATTCAATAAATTATAAGAAAAATAGTAATACAAATTTTTTTCTTATATTTTATTGATAAAAAAATTGAATTAAATAGTTATTTTAGTGATTGAAAATAAAAGTATCTTAATAAAACAACAATTCATAAATAGTTATAGTGTTTGGAAAGAAGTTTAAAAAGGTCATTTTAACAAAGAAAATTGAGTTTGAATGTAAATGAAAGGAAATCTCATGAATCAAAATAAACAAGTGCCACATAGTGGCGAGTACTTGCCTTTAATTTTTAATTATTTTTAATTTTTAATTTTAATGTAAATTATAATATTTTTTAAAATATTAGAAAAATTAAAAATAGAATTAAATATTACAATTATAATATAATTAATTTTAATTGCTAATGTTAATGTTAATTATAATTATTTTTCAAAATATTAGAATAATAGAAATAGAATAAATATTAGAAGTATAATTGTTTTTAATTTTGTTTAGAATATATTAGATTGATAGTAAAGTATTTTTTTAAGAATAGAGAGTTCGTCATTCTTATTCTTATATAGACTAAATTACTATTTTTAACACTTTTTTTAAATAAATTTGTAAAATAATATTTTAAAAAATTATTCATTAACAAATTTACAATGAAATATTAATATCCTATTATTTAAATGAATATCATAATGTTCTTTTTTTTATCGGTAATATAGATTTTGTTAATAATAGAAATGGATTACATCAGTGCCATGCATGGCTATGGTATTACATTCATGCAAAATTTTCATTCCGAATTCATTACATTCTTCTGAAAATCCCCTAGCTATATCTATTGGAGATATTACTATTAATATCATATTTTGACTATACAAAAAACACAACAAAACCCTACCTAACCCAACCTTTATTTGAACCAAGCCGTCGCTACTTCCTAGGTGAAATTTCTACAAGCACCGCTTCCATCCACTAGTCCACCACCTCAGGTACGACCCGTACCTCCCTCACTCGAGCCACCACCACCCATCACTCGGGCTCTGCACTCTGCCACGGTTGTCTTTCCTTGCTGTGTCATGCTGAGCTGCCTGTGAACTAGCTGTCTTCCATCCGCCCCCACCACTGCACTGGATTTAATTGGAGTGCATTTATGCTTCCTCCCACAAATCATACCACCACTTTACGCCTCCAACTTCTATTTTTATAGCATAACCTTCAAGGCATTCCATCCACTGAGAGCTCAGGAAAGATGCACGTCCTCTAGGCTAGTGGAGGACTAGATGACTAAGGGTTGCAGATCACGGTGTCTGTGGCCAATCATCCAAATGGGTGCATTGCCCCTATGAAAACCCACACCCACCTCCGTCTTTTGCAAAACATCTTCAATCCCCTCAATCCATTTAATGGCCATGCATTGCCCTACCACCGCACGCACCTCATCTTTTGACGCTACCACCATGAGTCCCAAAGCCACAAACAACGATGAAATATCCAGATTTGTGCGGGGTTTCCACCATTCTTGCAGGTAGTGTTCCCTGAAGATGTTGCAAATCTCATTCCAAAAGTTCTCCCCATCCTCTGTGAAAACATTGCCCATCCTTTTTACTCTGATTGGATCAACAAAGGCCTAGAGTTGTCCCGATGTCCCAAGCGAGAAATTGGCCTCCATAGCTCTTTGTCCCTGTTGCTCAGTGTAAGGTTGCTCTGTAGTTTTTACTGCATCTCGCTCGACTTAATAGGCTGTCAAAACCTCTAGATTCATGGAAATCAATGCCATCACATCCTTTTCCCACTCATTACTCCTCTTTGTACCTCCTCTTCCTTAACCTATAATGAAATCCATTAATTGCAAGAGATTGTGTCACACCACCTCCACTCTTGTGAGAAAATTACTCCACGTCATACCACCCCCCTTCATTTAGGAAACTTGCACCACGTACCCATCAGCATTTCAAAATTCACTTTTCAAATGCTGGATATTACAACTCAGGTCTGTGTTATAGCCTAATGCATCCAATACATGATATCTCTCATTTGATAAATGTTCACCACTAGGGTTAGATCCTCAAATCTTCAAATAGATCAAAGTGGTTTTCTAAAGATCCATCAACACCTACATTTGATAGTTTGTCTGTGATGTCATTTGCTGCTCTCGGCACATGTGCAACTTTGAAGTCCTCAAATTCATTGATCACATCTCGGATCCTTCTAAAATGTTTGTTCAAATACCACATATCCATATGCCCTTTGGAAATACCATTCAAGACTAGGAGTGAATCCCCTTCCAGATGAATTCTCTTGAGTCCTAGTCTTCTCGCCATCAACATTGCCTCTACCACTGATAAACACTCTGCCTCATTGTTTGTTCCATGTTTCAGCCTATTAGTGCCCAGCGCCAAAATTTCTCCCTTCTCATCACATGTAATAAAGCCTATCTTTGAAACTCCCGGATTACCATGTGAGGTGCCAACAAAGTTGATTTTAACCCATCCAGGGGATGGGGCTTTCCATACACTCAGTCTAGTCCTCTGTACCTCCTCCATAGGTTGAAACCTCCCAATCCCATTAATGGGTCTATAATTCACCAATGGAAACTTCCTTTGTGTCACCATATCTACCCAGCTATATGGAGTATTCTTAGCATCAGTCTGGGAGGCTGAATTTGACACCAATTCTGATACTGCCACTTCCAATTTTGATAAAAAATGGGCTAACGGGTTGGCTATCCCGTTGAAAATTCTTCTATTCCACTCATTCCAAATCAACCATATTGTACTCGAGGGGAGCACATGCCAGATAGCCGCCAAGGTTAATAGTCCTTTAGGATTCGACCATGAATCAAGCTAGTCTCTAAGTTTACATAGCAGTGGTCCCTCTCATTCCATTTTTTGCAGTCCAAATCTCCAGGCCTCCTGCGAGTATTCACAATCTAGGAAGAGATGATCCACAATCTCATCTACCATGTTACATAGGACACATCTAAATGGTCCTGCAAATACCAAACGCATCATTCTATCTCCTGTGAGGGCTCTACCATTTCCAGCCAGCCATGCAAAGGCTGGCGCCTTAGGCAAACAGGCTTTCATCCAGCTTATTTTACCTTCCCATTCTACCTTTCTGAACTCACTATACAATAAGGAATATCCAATTTTGACTGAGTACTGGCTTCTTTTAGCTTTAGAAAAGATTACTGCATCTTTCTCCACAGACCCAATAATAGATCTGTTGCTCAGAGATTTCTCTAGAATTTCTTGGTTTTCCACTGAGAGTCCCAAACCCGTGACATCCTTCCATTTAACTTCCTGCCCAATTTAAAAAGTAGTTAGATCAAGAAAATCACCTACCTTGTTTCCCCAATGTCGTTTAGTAGCCACAATGATTTGGTGTGGAGTCCTTTGGGCCAGGTTTGGCTGGGCATCCCATGAATCCTGCCAGAAAAGAGCTTTCTTGTCATTTTTGATATGCCAGGACAAGTGATTAGTGATTACTGGTCTAAAAATAATCAGGAAATTCCACAAGGCTGACCCTCTAGGTGGGTTCTCAATCATGAAAATTCTTTCTCTATCTACATTGTCCTGGTATTTGGCTTGAAGAAATTTTACCCATCTTTGTTCCATTTGCTGTACATTTTCCATATCAATTTGGCACCCATTTCCTTATTTGTCAACTTCCAATTTTGCATACCTACCCCACCTGCACCTTTGTGTTGGCACATTCTGTTAGGCTTAACAAGGCAAAAATAACAATTACATGCAAATATAACCAATATCAAAAAACAATAAGCCACATAGAAAAGAACAGAACATAAAGATTTAACGTGGTTCACCCAATCCCTCGGCTACGTCCACCAACAACTAGTCCCATATTATTATTATCTAGTGATTACAACCTAATTACAACTCGTAATCCCTTATAGCTCAATTCCGCTACAAGTACTAAAACCATACATAATGAAATCCCTAACCCTAAGACATATTATACAATATTTTGCCGCTTTAGGGTTAGAATGAGTTACAACATGTCAGCCCAAAAATAGCCAAAAAATATGTCAGCCCCAAAAAAATTTGCCTCAGGAGCCCTGAACCTCGGCGAGGGAAGGAGGAAAAGTGTACAATACTCTCTTGATTAGTCACCACAAGCTAACACATTATGTCCCAAGCCATCAGCAAGATTTTGTCCTGATCCCACACCCCATTCCACAGGAATTTACGCATCCTTTGTTATATACTTTTAATAATCTTGGCTAAGATTTTAAAGCATTCCATAGAGTAGATAGGCATTGCTGAGACAACTATTTTTAGTAGTAGGATATGCCCCACCAGAGTCAGCCATTTACTCAACCATCCATCCTAGTAGAACACTCATCCACCAATTCCTTCCACAATTTAGCTTTATCTGCTCTAGCAAAAAGAGGGGTCCCGAGAAATTTACTTGGGATTTGACCAACATGGACTCCAAATAATCTAACGATGGCCTACTGAGTTCCATCCTCCGTACCAAAGAACAAGACTTCAAATTTTTTCCAATTGATCTTTTGCCCAAATGTCGCACTATATGTGTCTAAAACCTTTTTCATCACCAATGCTTCTTGCATCGAAGCCAACCAAAACAAGCAGGTATCGTCTGTAAACTGAGAATGAGATGTCGCTTCAAATCCTTGAGATATCTCAATACCTTTCCACCTTCCTTGAATTTTTCTTCTAGAGATAGCCCATCCTAGCACTTTGGCCAAGAGTATGAATAAGAATGGCGAGATGGGGTCGCCCTGTCAACTACCTCGCATACTTTCAAAAAAACCCCGAGGACTTCCATTGACCAAAATTGACATTATATATGACCAGATCATGCCCCTTATTCATTAGACCCACTTCTCATCAAAGCTGAATCTCTTAAGGATCTCAATAAGGAACCTGTAGTTAACTCTGTCGTATGCCTTCTTGATGTCTAGTTGAAAGATCATGTGCCTCTGCTTACTACACCTGACCGTATGGATAGCTTCATGAGCTATGATTATACCATTAACTATATTCGTATTGGGGGTGAATCCACTCTGCTCCCAACATATAAGTCTGTCCAGAATGGTTTTCAGTCAATTTGCTGCCACCTTCACAATGATTTTGTAAACCGTGTTGCATAGCGATATTGGGTGGAACTCTTCAAAGCTATTGGGTATTAGGGCCACCATATTATTATTGAAGTCTTTAAAGATGAAACCTTTGGATCGGGATTCTTCCACCACCCATAGTAGCTCTGGTCCTAAGACATCCTAAAATATTTATATAAAAAGGCTTGGAAGCCATCCAGCCCCGGAGCCTTATCTCTGTCCATACCAAACAATGCCACCTTTATTTCAGATAGAGATACCTAGGTCGTTACATATAATTATCCACATGATTTACCATAATTGGGATAAGTTGAAGCAGTTCCCTTTGTGCCCTAACGTCATTGGTCCCATCTTGGCTCCAAAGGTTAGAGAAGAATTCAATGGCCTCCCGGTTGATCACCTCCATCTCCTCCGAGAGGGTCCCATCAGCTATCTTGATAGACAAGATCCTATTCACACTTCTTTTGACTTTCATAGAGCTTTGGAAAAAATTTGTGTTTCTATCCCCTTCTTTAAGCCAACTTTCCCTCGATTTCTGTCGCTAGTAGACTTCCTCTCGCTATAAAATTTCACTATATTTGCTCAGAAGATCTTTTTCCATCAAGAAGTCCACATCATCCATTCCATCATTTTGCACCTTACAATTTAGGGCCTCCAAATGTCCTTCCAATCTCAATTTTTCCACAAAAATGTCACCAAAATCGGTCCTGTTCCAAGTCTTCAACTTTTTCTTAATGAAAATAAATTTCCTGAAAATTTGGAAACCCAGATTTCCATCCTCTATGGATGCAAAAAGACACCACTGAGAGACCATTTCCCAAAATCCATGCACTCGCAGCCACATTTTCTCTAATTTGAATGAGCACCAAGGTGGTACACCATCTTTGTGAACCGACAAAGCCATCGGGAAATGGTCTGATCCTGACAAGCCAAGTATTTGGGCCTCAAAAAATATTGGGAGTGTATTCCAGCTGCCTGCTAAAAAAACCTATCTAGCTTCTCTATGATGTTAGAAAAATCTAGATGCCTATTTGTCCAAGTGTAGATTCCATCTTTAGCTATCACTTCCCACAAACCATTATTTACTACAAAATTCTAAAAGTTTGTTTGAACCCTACTCATTCTCCCCCTACCACCCCATTTATTAGATTGTACAAGTGTGGCATTGAAATCCCCTGCAATAATGGTTGCTTGCTGCCCAAGCTCATCCAAAGCCAGGGCAATTTCATCCTAGACCAACTTCTTATCCCCTGTTTTAACAGGACCAAAGACATTAACCAAAAAAATTGAAACATTAACCATTAAGGAACTCACCTTGGACAATTTCCAGAACCTTG
The DNA here is from genome assembly GCA_027943335.1 of Chamaecyparis obtusa. Taxonomy (NCBI): domain Eukaryota; kingdom Viridiplantae; phylum Streptophyta; class Pinopsida; order Cupressales; family Cupressaceae; genus Chamaecyparis; species Chamaecyparis obtusa. The sequence goes on along the minus strand of BSBK01006676.1, from coordinate 74,830 downwards.
TCTTCACCTTAACCAAAAGAGGGTTCCATATTATTCCTAAGTGATGCAGGAGCATCTTGGGTCCTTGGAAATCCTATGTCACCAAAAAGATTTTTGAAGTTTGTATGTGTTGCTCAGTTCCTTCTTTGACCGAGTTGGCTTGACAATTGGTCAATTTCCTTTGGTTACCAAGTTTGGTTAGTTATCTCCTAGGTAGTTAGTTGTTTCACTGGTGCTTGGCGATGCTTGTCTGGTGTTCGGTCATCCTTTCTTACCAAGTGGTTTCTTTTGAGTTCCTGTTGTGGCTGACTTGTGCATTTATTTTGAGTCATAGATTTAATGTTGGTATCCATCATTGGGAAGCGTGTGGTCCCAGATCTGACTGTTCCTTTTGTTGATTATGGATCTGAAGGCCGACTTAGTTTGGTAGACTCTTGTATAAATGTAGTTGTTTGGTTTTAGTTTATAGACAGTTTTGATAGAAGTAATAAGATAGAAGATTATAGATTGTTGGTAGATCCCCCCATGTTTGAGAACTTCTATATTTCATTGTAATATCTAGCTAAAATTGGGAAGGCCTTACAACCCAACATCTATGAATCTATTTTGAAAGATAATATATGAAAGTTCATCTGTATTCTCTCTCTCCAAATGTGTTTTTTTGCTTCCGCATGTTGTTGAACAGGGTGGATCTAGTTAGGGTGTGCCATTATTTGGCCCCTCCTTGTCCTATCTTACATCAGGTGGTATCAGAGCGAGGTTAGATCTGGATCTAGGTTTGCGAATCTAGATTTTTAAGTTCCTTCTTGTGAAGACCTAGTTGATTTGATGTAGGGTGGTAGATTGCAATCTGACCTGTAATTGAAAAGGGTTTTCAAGATGGTTCGTGGGAGGCGAGATGTGGATCCAGGATTGGCAGACATGTTGAGACAACTTGCTTCTAGATTAGAAGTTGTTGAAACAACCTAGAGAAGAGGAAGACATCTTGAAGATGTTAGTGATTATGAAATTGAGGTGGAACAAGGTGATGCCGAACTTGCACCTATGATGGATCAAGGTGAAGAAATTTTTTTGAAGGCTTTGACAAGTCTAAAGTCTACACCACATTTTAATCCTCCTAAGTATGGTGGAAAATTGGATTATGATGAATTGGTAGACTGGATCACAGAGATGGAAAAGTACTTTGAGTATGAAAATATACCTGAGGAAAAGAAGGTGAAAATTGCAAGCACAAAGTTGAAAAGTCATGCATCCTTATGGTGGGAACATCTGCAGCTAGATAGAAAGAGGAAAGGCAAAGACAAAATCAAGGTATGGAGTAAAATGGTAAATAAATTTAAAGGAAAGTTCTTACCTTGTGATTATTAGATTAACCTAGTTAGGAAAATGTAAAGTCTAAGGCAGAAAGATAGCTCAGTAAAAGCGTATACTAAGGAATTTTATAGATTAGATATCAGATTTGGAAATGATGAAGATGATGTGGAAAGAATTTCTAGATACCTGAATGGTTTGAGATTTTCCATCCAAGAAGAAATCAGTTTGGTTAAATTGGAGAAGATTGAAGAGGCTTATCAATTTGCATTGAAAGCTGAGGAGAAATTGAATAAGAGACATGAGCAAAGACAAAGAGGAAGAGGTGGTAGATTACCTAGAGGAAGAGGTAGATCTCATGGTGAAAATGGTATATTTGAACCTGAAAAGACAAATCTGGATAAAGGCAAGATTGAGTGGAAAGGTGAAAGTTCATCTAGAGGTAGAGGCAGTAACTACCGAGGTGGTTATAGTATAGGTGGTTTCTGAGGAACTTGTTACAATTGTGGAGAAGAAGGACATAGATCTTTTGAATGTACACATGCTAGTAAGAAGGTTGGTAGCAGTAGAAATGCTTTAGTGCAAGAAGAGTCACCGAATGAACCAGAGAAGGAAAACAACTTGATGGTAAGGAGAGAACTATGGAATGAAGGTAAAAAGGAAGATCCGGTAAGAAAAAGTTTGTTCAAGACTAGATGTAGAGTTTCTAACAAATTTTGGAAGGTAATCATTGACAGTGGTACCTCGGAGAATCTGGAATCTGAGGAAATGGTCACAAAGTTGCAGTTGAAAAGGTTGGAACATCTGAAGCCCTATCAAATTTCATGGATCAAAGATGAGCATACACTCTTGGTAAGTGAACAATGTTATGTGAATTTTAAAATTGGAAAGTACTATGATAAGGTGTTATGTGATATCATGCCTATGGATTGTTGTCATATTTTGTTGGGTAGACCTTGGCAATATGATAGACATGCTATATATGATGGGAGATTGTATAAATATACTATTTGGGTTGATGGAAGAAGACAAATCTTGTTACCTTTGCTGGAAGAAACTGTTAGTAATGTTTGAACATATGTGAAAGTTTGTTTGATGGAAGCAAGAAATTTTGTTAAGGATTTGAAGAAGAATGGTGTATGTTTTGCTATGATTCCTAACAAACTGAGTAAGAAAATAGAGGATAGTGTCCTTGAGGAGATTGATAAGTTACTCACTGAGTATAGTGAATCATTTCTGATAATGTACCTGATGGTTTTCCACTGAAGAGAAGCATTGATCATTGCATGGATCTAATCCCTAGACCTAGTTTACCGAATAAGGCACCTCATCAGTTAACACCTACCAAGAATCACAAATTGAACCAACAGATTCAAGAATTGTTGGAGAAAGGTTTGATTAGAGAAAGTTTGAGTCCTTGTGTAGTACCTGCTATATTGGCACCTAAGAAGATTGGAGAGTGGTGAATGTGTACTAATTCTAGAGCAATCAACAAGATAACAGTGAAGTATAGGTTTCCTATACCGAGAATGGATAATAAAATGGACAGTTTGACTGGAGAAAAGTATTTATGAAAATTGATTTGAAAAGTGGGTATCATCATATCAGAATCAGAGAAGGTGATGAATGGAAGACTTCTTTCAAGACAAAAGAAGGTTTGTATGAGTGGTTGGTTATGCATTTTGGTTTAACTAATGCACCGAGTACTTTTATGAGGTTGATGAATGAAGTTTTGAAGAAATTCTTGGGTAAGTTTGTGTGATTGTATATCTTGATGATATTATGATATTCAGTAAGACCAGAGAAGAACATTTGTTGCATGTTAGACAAGTTTTGTAGAGATTGAATGAAGAAAAGTTGTTGATAAATTTGAAAAAGTGTTCATTCATGAAAGAGGAGATTGTGTATTTGGGATTTGTGATTTCAGATGATGGTTTGAAAATGGATCCTGAAAAGGTTGAAGCTATTTTCAATTGGCCTACACCTATGAATGCTAGTGAGGTAAGATCATTTCATGGTTTGGCAAGTTTTTACCAAAAATTTCATAAGCAATTTTAGTTCAATTTGTAATTCTATGACTGAGACTATGAGAGGAGAGAAAAGAGAATTCAAGTGGACACATGGAGCTGATAAAAATTTTGAGACTCTGAAGTAGAAGGTTGTTGAATTACCTATTTTGTCATTGCCTAATTTCAATAAGGTATTTCAAGTGGAATGTGATGCAAGTGGAAGTGCAATTGGAGCTGTGTTGAGTCAAGAAGGTAAACCTATTGCTTTCTTTAGTGAAAAGCTGAACGATGCTAGAAGGAAATATTCTCTGTATGATCAATAATTCTATGCTATTGTTCAAGCACTGAAGAAATGGAGACATTATTTGATACCAAGTGAATTTTGTTTGTATACTAATCATAAGGCTTTATAGTATTTGGGTAGTTAGAATAAGTTGAATCAGAGACATATGAAATGGGTTGAGTATTTGCAGAGTTATACATTTGTGATAAAGCATAAGAGTGGAGTCACTAAATGAGCTTTTGATGCATTGAGTAGAAGAAGATCTTTGATGACCAAGATGAAAATTAAAGTTCTTGGTTTGGATGATATGAGAGATTCTTATGAATTTTATCCTAATTTTTTTGAGCCATGGAGAAAGTACAGAGCACCTATTCAAGATCAACAAAGTACTAAATGGGATGAATATTTTATGCAAGGAGGTATGTTGTTTAAAGGTATTCAGTTGTGTATATCGAGAGGACCAATGAGAGCTAATTTGATAAAAGAGAAACATAGTAGCGGTTTGGCTAGACATTTTGGTGTTGATAAAACATTGAATTTTCTTAAGGAGAAATACTTTTGGCCATAGTTGTATAAAGATGTTCAGAAATTTGTGAAAAGTTGTGGAGTTTGTCAAGTTGCAAAAGGAGTGATTCAGAATACTAGATTGTATATGTACCGATTGTTGTACCTGAGAAACCTTGGATTGACAACAGTATGGATTTTGTTCTTAGCTTACCGAAGACAGTAAGAGGTAATGATTCCATATTTTTTTGTTGTGGATAGATTTTAGAAAATGGCACATTTTATACCTTGTAGAAAGACATCAGATGCAATACATGTAGCAGATATTTTATTTAAGGAAATAGTCAGATTGGATGGATTATCGAGGAGTATTATCTCTGACCGAGACAATAAGTTTGTTGGATACTTTTGGAAGACCCTTTGGAAAATTTTTGGCACTGAGTTCAAATATAGTTCTACATTTCACCCACAAACCAATGGATAGACTAAATTTGTGAACAAAAGTTTGGGAAATCTTTTGAGATGTTTAGTTGGAGACACACCAGGTAATTGGGATTCTGTGTTGGCACAAGCAGAGTTTACATACAATAATTCAGTTAATAGGAGTACTGGAAAAGCACCTTTTGAGATTGTAAATGGCATACAACCAAGAGGTATATCATATTTGAGAGACCTTGCTGATAAAAGAAAGAGAAGTGTTGGAGTAAAGTTTGCTAAGTACATGAAGACATTGCATGAAGATGTGAAGCTTAAGCTGGAAATGAGTAATCATAAATACAAAGAAAAAGCTGATAGATCAAGAAAACATAAGACTTTTGATGTTGGTGATGAAAAGATGGTTCATTTGAAGAAAGATAGATTTCCTGTTGGCACATATGGGAAGTTGAAAATGAAGAAGTTTGGACCTTGCAAGATTTTGAGGAGATTTGACAGTGGAAATGCATATGAGATTGAGTTACCCAATGTCATGGATATATCACCTATATTCAACATTGCTGATTTGTATGAGTACCATGAGTCAAAGGAAGAAATGATAGTACTAATTGATTATCCTAAGAAACATACAAAAGAAGTTGAGAAAATTTTGGAGCAAAGAGTTAGCAAAAGTAAAAAAAGGTAAATAGTATATGGAATATCTGGTAAAGTGGAAGAATAGATCGATTGAAGACAGTTCTTGGATTTCACAATCTGAGTTGGATTCAGCTCAGGTTGTACTTGCGTCATGATTCAGAGAATCATTCTCAAATAATCCCATGTGTCTAATGCAGGAGCATCTCAGGTCCTTGGAAATCCTGTGTCACCAAAAAGATTTTTGAAGTTTGTCTGTGTTGCTTGGTTCCTTCTTTGACTGAGTTGGCTCGGTAGTTGGTGAGTTTCTTTGGTTACTGAGTTTGGTCAGTTATCTCTTGGATGGTTGGTTGTTTCACTGGCGCTCGGCGATGCTTGTCTGGTGCTCGGTCATCCTTGCTTACCGAGTGGTTTCTTTTGAGTTCCTGTTGTGGCCGACTTGTGGATTTGTTTTGGGTTGTGGATTTAATATTGGTATCCATCATTGGGAAGCGTATGGTTCTAGATCTAACCATTCCTTCTATTGATTATGGATTTGAAGGCCGACTCAATTTAGTAGACTCTTGTATAAATGTAGTTGTTCGGTTTTAGTTTAGAGATAGTTTTGATAGAAGTAAGAAGATAGAAGATTATAGATTGTTGGAAAATCCTCGCATATTTGAGGACTTCTATATTTCATTGTAATATCTAGCTGAAATTGGGAAGGCCTTATAGCCTAGCATGTATGAATCTATTTTGAAAGATAATATATGAAAGTTCATCTGCATTCTCTCTCTCCCACTATATTTGTTTACTTCCGTGTGTTGTTGAGTAGGGTGGATCTGGTTAGGGTGTTCCATTATTTGGCCCCTCCTTGTCCTAGCTTGCATCACTAAGCCTTCTAAGGTTTCGAATGCATCTACAAAAAAACTAGACCACCTATGTCTAACTCCAAAAACCTTTGTTGTGCTACCACCATCTAACTCTGTCTCTTGAATGCAAACAACATCAGACTTCACCTGATCAAGACCTCTTTTGATCCGGTGTCTCTTGTCAGGGGTATTGCAGCCCTTGACATTCCACATTAGGAACTTCATGGCTGACCAAAAGGGAATAAGTCCCTTCCGGATCATAGCTTGGTTTTTCCCTTCATGTTACCCACATCTTCTAACAATTGCTGGGTTTATTTTCTCCCTCTTATTTTTTGGCTTCCAAGATTAGCTTTAGCCATTTGAGATTTAGTTTCCTTGATGGTATGTTCCACAATACCAACTTCATCAAAAATCCCCAAGGGACCCCCTTCATGATCGTTCTTACCTAATGTCTACATGGCTGTCGCAGAGCTATATGAGCATAGTTTCATAGAGAACATGTGGATATCCTTGAATTCTCCAATGTTCTCTCTATAGCTACTACCCTACTCAAAACCAACCCCTATATCCCCCACTTCCAACATTGGTTCCACCTCCTGATTACCTAGGGGCAGTAACGGTCCTATAATTGTGGGGGTCTCATCCAATGCCTTTCCTGGTACTTCCATGGCACTATGTCCCTCCAACTCAAAATCTAATCCCTTCAGGGGTGAGTGTCTTTCTACACTTGTGCCCATCCTGAGATCCATTGCATGCATTCCTACATTTCTTGCAAGTATCTCAGTAGTATCAACACTAGCCTCTTGGTGATTCCCATCTTGTTGCTTCTTTGGTATTGGAACCATGGGGTTCACGGGGCCCGAGATTAGACATGCCATAATATCCTCCAAGCCATTGACTTCTTTTCCTTTCCTTTTTTGGCCTACAATGCATTCTTCTACATTATGTCCCCATTCTTGACACTTTTTACACTTTTCTTGTATCTCTTCAACCTCTATTTCCTACCACTAATACCCTTTAGTGGTGTGAACTTCCACTGCATGTGGCAGAAATGGGTGCGGTTTCCAGAGAATAAAAATCCTAGCATACATGCAGTAGTTTTGTTTGTCCACCGCTTCATCTACCTTAATGAATTTACCCAGTCGATCATCGACCATTTTGAAAAACTCTGCATGCAAATATTCATGAACGAGGTTGTATAGTTAGATCTAGATTGGGACCTCCTCAATTGAGGCTTGCCTTGGGTTGAAGTTAGGGATACAGTCGTTTATGTAGAATCTGATGCTGCCCATCATAAAGGGCCCATTAAACATCAATTCTAGTTT
>BSBK01006676.1:7500-62500 GCA_027943335.1 Chamaecyparis obtusa | reverse complement strand
ATTAAGTGGTACTAAATATATTAGCTACCAATTAATACATTTATTTGAACATAAAAATAATTAATTAAAAGCCTAATTAATGATTTCCCTCTAACTAGTATAATTACTAACAAACAATTTACCAATTAATAACTATATAAGTTAACCCAATTATTAAATATTATTAAATACAAATTATTTTAAAAAAATAAACAATAATTAATATTAATAATAATAATTAATACAAATAACAATTAAATTAATAAAGGTTATTTATATTAATTAGAGGAATAACTATTAATTATACATAGTGAAATGCATAACAAAAAAAAAACATTTAACATCCTACTAACAACCTAACACCCTAGGCTATACTACCTACTAACAACATCATGCCTAAGCTACTCTCCCTATTCCCCCACCTCCCCCTTGACCCACGTGCCATGTGGGAGGGAACAACATTCCCATCAAAAAGGTAAGGCTATGAAAATTAAGGGAATATGAGAGCTAGCATAAAGTGAGGGTAGGTTTTTGGAGCCCACTAAACATAAGATCAAGGCCCAAAAACAAAATAAATTAATCAACCCAAGATGCCAGCGTAAGATGACATGGAGTGGGAAACTTTGCAATAAGAAAGGGAAGTTAGGGGGGCCCACCAAAAATCTCCTATGATCATTGCCTTAGCAAACAATTTAAGACAAACCCAAAAGTCTAGCGCATGGTCCAAGGTGTGGAGAGGTTGAGGGGACAAGGGAGTATGGGAAGTTGTGTCCCATTCCAACCAATTACATTGCCCAAGGGGATACTCATGCAGGGGCTAGGAATATAGGAGTTTGACATAGTATATGCCATCATATAAATATATTTTATGTGCAGCCAAGTACATTTGATAGAAATTGCAATGGCCTATGAATCTTAAGGTTATTTAATGCTATGTCAGGTCTGCCATCTTTTGGGAGGGTAAAGAAAGATTAGGATTAATTGTATTTTATGATTTTATTTTTATTTGAATGAGAATATAAGTAGGCAGATTTTATAATATAATATTGATTGTGGTTTTGGAAATTGTATGGGAAATTTTCCCATACAATTTCCAGAACCCTATAGGTTGTTATTTGTTCTTTTGCATTGCTGTTTTTTTTCATTTGCATTGTTTCTCACTTGTTTGATTTCATTTTATTATTTATAATTTCTCTTCTTTATTAATCTTAAAGTTAGATTCTTTTTTTTTTTGATTTAATACTAACATCCTAATGATCACATATAAGTCTAAAAGCTCAAAAATTAAATTTTTGCACAACTAAGATGGCAAATCTTCTCTAAGTCTCTTTTTCTATTTTTTTTTTAAAAACAAGATGCTAACATTCAAGTAATATGAAAATTTCTAATGCAAAGGAAGAGGAATGAGAGAGAGTTTATGTTTGAGAAGTTTTCTTCATTTCCCTAACATCTCTAAACAATGAATTAATGCCAAAGAACTATATTGAAATACCAATAAACTTTTCTCTTTTTCAACATGGAAAGCATAAAGATATCTCAATGAGCAAATAAGTAATGTTCATCAAAATCTTTACAATCTCTTTTTGAGGCAATACCTTGTTTATTCCTTATTGCATGAAACATGTATACACAAACTTCACTTTGAACATTATACAATAATTCTCATATGAACATAAAACTATCAAAGTAAGATATACATTTCTTCAAAACTTATTGCAACATCACTTGATACAACCCAAGACTTGGAGTGATAAATCCATTGCAACATACATTGAACTCATGGCATTCACAAGATTCCCTTACAATGACTATATACACAAAACAAGATTGATACAACTCAAAGTATAATAACATCATCAAATTTCTTCAAAAGTCCTTCTTCAACATGGAGACTACATTGGCTTCCATAACTTGCAAATACACAAAATATAGGTCAAGAAGTGCTCACCTCCCAACCTAGGCTTCTATGAAGCCACCCCCGAGCTAGGGGAACCATCACAAAGATATGGGAAACACTCATGCAAACCACAACACAACAACATAAACATAATCCACAAGAAATCTCCCTCCCAAAGTTTTCACAAAGAGTCTCAACAAGACTCAAATAGGGTGAAGGTGGAACCATATACAAAAGGAGAAGTACATCTCTTGATGAGAGCTAATCCATCACTTAGCTTCCTCATCAAAAATCTCACTCCACAAACACAACTTCCACAACTCCTTATGGCCCCCAAAATACAAATCATAAAAATAGAGATGGCTACATGGAGCCCATACATCCATGTTGCATCCCTCTCCTTTCCAAGGAGAGACTCTACACTCTTGGATGTCCCAACAAACCTTTCACCCTCAAGGTTACTCTTCCCTCCCAAGGGTGAGTATGGCCTTGAGTACTCCCTAAATCAAAACAATGCATCACATAAAAGAAGGAAAACTTCAAGAACAACCAAGAAAACTCACATTGACAATACAAGAATCATGCTCAACAACAAGCTCATGATTCCCACTACACAAATAAAGAAAACTACACTTTCACAACATAAGAACATAAAAATTATAACAACAAAAAAAATCTAAAAACCTCCATATATTATCACATTAACATCAAGCTCTCAAACACATACAATACAAGAGGAAGATTATCTACATTATGCATACAAAGAAAATACATTCAAGAGAGTTCATCCTCTCAACATGAACAAAGAAACTAAACTAAGTGAAGAATTGCCACCAACCTTGATCCAAGCTAATGGAAGATAGTTGATGAAGAGCTATCCACTTTCCAAGGTTCTCCAAAACTAGCCGAGTCTCCAAAACTAGAGAGTGGGTGTCAAACTCTTCCAAAATAAGAGTCCCCTCTAAAAAGGCCTCTACACACTCTCCTATGGATAAGGTTTTATTCCTATTGGGTGGTCTTCCCTAAGGCCCTTACAAGGTTTCCAATTTTGGTCTCTTACAAAGGTAAGCTAAATAGGTAGAATAAGGACTTCCTTCTTAGTGGGTGGTGATCTTACCAAAACTTGGTCCCAAAAGTTGATTTTCGTCCATCTTGGTAAACCAACTTTTGGATGGGTCATTTGGTCAACCAAGGGTTATCCTTTGGTGAAAAATGACCCTTACTCTATGGTATAACCAGTGGGGTAACTAAAAATGGCCAAAACTCTCCCCTAGGCGCCTTTTTAACCTTCCAAAAGTGCATGACAGGTTCGAATTCGAAATTCAAAAATTAGACACTACCTCAAGCTCTCTAACCAAGTGATTTTTATGGGGATCCTAAAGGGTACCTTCCTAGGTTGGTGTTCAACCAATCCCCAAGTGGACATGTCATGGCCACTAGTACACACGTGTCAAGTGACACAAACATAAAGAGACATGTCACAAGCCATGTGGCATATCCACTTGGGCATTCTCCACAAAATAAAAATATTTATAATTAACATAAAACAATTACATTCATGCAACATACTATTACAAATTAAATACATTACAACGAGGTTTTTGGCTTCTCACTATAAGCAACCTTGGCTCAGATTGATTTTCACATTAAAGTCTATGTGATGATTCCCCGAATTTACCATGGCCTATTTCCCTGCACACTCAAGTCCAATATCAGTAGTCCTAGGAAACAAAACATGTAAATTCATAACATTAATAATCAAATAATTCTCAAGCAATCAATCATAATTAAATCAATGTTTCCCATGACATAATCATTCATAAGTAACATATATCTCATCATGTATATATATAATTCATCACTAAATTAAACTTGAATCATAATCATTGCATACATATATAATTTAATTGCAATTAACTTCCTCATCATAATCAATCATAAAATAGAATTAAAACACACCTGTAAGTTCCAAACTGATGTCTCAGTAATCATTATCCAAATCATAATATAATGTGCATCAAACTACTAAAGTGATAAAATCATAACATAAAGTATCGGTAAAATCCATAAACATCAAAATATAATCATAAAGTATGTCTATCTCATATGCAGAATGAAATGACTATGATAGGCTCAGGGTGAGGCCTCACAGATATTTAATTATCATAGTTTAAATCAAATTAATAAAAATAAAAGAAAATTAATCCTTGTAAATGTAAGTGAATATATCTATGCTAACAAATTATCTTTAATTTTTAAAAAGATTTCAAGTAATATCTTTTATATTATTTTTTAATTTTTTAATTTTATATATTATCAATATTTAAAAATATATAATTAAAAATATCAATAAAATTATTTTTCTTAAATTTAATTATTAATTTTTGAAATAAAATAATTTATACATAAATAATCAATATAATATATTATAAGATATTTTAAAAATATAACTATAAATCAAAATTTAAATACTTCACATAAATTATTAATCTAATATAATATAATTTCCTATTTAAAAAAAAAATTGTTAAAATCAAAATAAATTACATCATTTAATTAATAAGGAACAATTTTAATAATATTTAATATAGTTCATATAACTTATATAATGAAAAAGTTAAGTTTATTAACATTTAGATTATAATTATAATTTATGTTATTTAATCTAAATATATAACATCTAATTATAATACATATAACAAATTTTATTATTCAATTTAATATACATTAGTTAATAAATAATCTATATCCAAAACCATGCATTTATGTTATAACATATTTTTAAAAATAAATATGAATTATTTTAAGGGCATGGTAAAGTAATAAACATAAAAAATGTGCATGTATACTATACAAATTATTAATTTTGTAACAAATTTGATAAAAATAATAATTTTAATTGGTAGAAATGTGATTTTTTAATCACTAGTTAATGGACGAAATAAAAAACAGATGCAATAGTACTTGCCTAGCCTATCGGCAAGTATAACAAGTGCCATGTAGTGGCTAGTACTTCCTGTATTATTAATTATTAAATAGTTATTATATAAGTATTATCTAACGTTCATTTTAGTTTAATCAAAATTATAATATAAAATGATCATAATAATTATTAATAATTAAGATATAATTAATTATTTTAATTATAATAATCTTAAATAATAATTATATAGTGAAAAAAATTATGCTTAGAAATAATATAATTATTAATAATAAAATTATTTATATCTAAAATATAATCAAATAATAAATTATTATAATTTTAAAAATATTATAATTATTCTAATATATTATATAATGAACTTATAATCTTATATTTCTATTTTTATTTAATTTTTAACAGATAATAAAACATAATCTTAAATATAAAATATATTAAAATATAAATTATTATAAATAAAAATATAATATTAAAAGATGGGTTGATAAAAAATATTTTTTTTTTATAAAAAATAGGAAATATCATTTAATTGTAATTTAATTTTTTTTATACAAAATAAGTGTCAAAAGGGATGGAATATGCTAAAAAAGTGCCATAAAATTTGTTAATATTTTTCATTCCAAAAATCTCGTTTATAAGATTCAAATTGGTTTAGCCAATTATATCATAAAAAATTATTTTTTCCAATTTCTTAAAAATTTTACATTTAAACTATAGAAAATATGTTATTTTTAACAAAATAAAAAATCTACTAAATTGTAATTTTGGTGCAAACAAGTAGTTTTAATCACTAGTTAAAGCAAGAAATCCAAATAATGATGCAATTACTAATAATAAAATTTTTATGTTACAGGATGTAAGTTTGAAATGGATTCAATTTTCACCAACAAGTTATAAGAAAAATATTAATATAAATTATTTTTCTTACATTTTATTGATAAAAAAAATTGAATTAAAACGTTATTTTAGTGATTGAAAATAAAAGTATCTTAATAAAACAACAATTCATAAATAGTTAGTGTTTGGAAAAAACTTTAAAAAGGCCATTTCAACAAAGAAAATTGTGTTTGAATATAAATGAAAGGAAATCACATTTAATTATTTTCTTTTAGATTTGATATGAAAATAAATAATAGAAATTTTATGTTAGAGGACGTAATTTTGAAATGAAAATCAATTCATTGAAAATGGATTCAAGTTTCACCAATAAATTATAAGAAAAATAGTAATATAATTTTTTTTTTATATTTGATTGATAAAAAAATTTGAATTAAATAGTTATTTTAGTGATTGAAAATAAAAGTATCTTAATAAAACAATAATTCATAAATAGTTATAGTGTTTGAAAAAAGTTTTAAAAAGGTCATTTCAACAAAGAAAATTGAGTTTGAATGTAAATGAAAAGAAATCTCATTTAATTGTTTTCTTTTAGATTTGATATCAAAATAAATAATAGAAATTTTATGTTTAAAATAAAATAAAATAATTATTTTAGTGATTGAAAATAAAAGTATGTTAATAAAACAACAATTCATAAATAGTCATTTTTAAAGTATTCATTTATTTTGTAATAAATGATTTTCGATTTGTATGTATAACTAAGTGGAACCCTTTCCTACTTAATAAAATAAAAATAATTCATAAATAGTTATAGAGAACTTGCAAAAGGGTTTAAAATCTCACATAGTCAAATAATTCTTTAAAAAAATATGTTTAATTTAAGGTCTTTAAAATTTGTACTAGGATGTATTTATTCTCGGATGTTCTTCTGGTCTTCAGTTGTAGATGTCTTTCTTGGGTTATATATGTATTTGTTCTAGATTATGGCCTTTTGTCATACTATTGTAATAACGTCTTAGGTTATAGGCTTGTTACAGGAGCTACAACTAGAAGTTTTCTTTACTCGATTCTTTCCTGCTCCTAGACTATCTTGTATGTATGTTGTGCTTCCATCTCCACCATCCAATAAAGGGAAACAAGGAAAATATCCAGTACCATTTGTATCTCCTCCTATCTCTTAATATTTAGAGATTCCTTCTATTACTTCTTTTGTTCATATATCAAAGGAGGAAAAGGGAACAATGTTGAGTGATACCTAACCTCCTTTTATATAAATTTTGAATTATAACTAAAAGAATCATATTGTTAGACAATACCACCAAATGCATCATTCTATGAGGGTGACCCCACAATAGTGGGTTACACTTTTTTAGACATGCTGATTTTTGTTGAAATAATAGATTTTTAATAAAATGTGATTATTTAAGCCTTGAGAGGTTCCATTTGAAGGAATTTATTACAAATGGTTAGCTCAAAGCCTCTTAGATTAAAGAAAATATCGATATAACATCTATACTCATCATTCATACCTACAATGGAGTCTCCTTCACACCTATTAAAATGCTGACAAAAAATCACTTCGACTTTATCTTTTGGCATAATAAATGAATCCATTTGAAAAACTTATCTATGTAGTAAGGTACTACTGAGAAAAATCATTCCAATGATTATAATGTTAATATATATTAAGTTTATTATGACTTTGTATTTTTAGTTTTACTAAACATAGATATTTCACCATATGTCTACCTCTATGTTTGACGCTTATGGAAAAATTATAAATGAGAGAAATAAAAAATAAAAAATATCTATGCCCTAGGTATTGAAGTTCTATTTCTATCTAAAAAAAATAAAAATGAAATTGGACAAATACATAGCAAGTTATAAGCTATGTAGTCAAGGTATGTCAAAATTACAGTTTAGTCAACTTCACATGTTAATAAAATATGAAATAATCAAGATAATGTTATCAAACCAATTTCATGCCCTCCATATGGATGTTAAAAAACTAAATTCAAAAGAATCATATTGATATCTATTTTAGAAAAAAAGTTATGCTCTATGAAAATAATGTAACTCTTTGAAAATGATGTTTTCAGTAACATACTAGTTTTTGTGGGAGAAATAAAAAACCAATCAAATCAATTAAAAAATAAAAATAAAAAATATATTTAGAATCTAGACAAAAAATCCTAAAAGACTCTAATTTACTTCATCTTGTGATTCCAAATGGTCTAATGAGAATATGCATTTGAATCTGAAAGTTTTTTTTCAAAATGTAGAGTGCAGTGTTCATTCAGGCAAAAAAGTGTAACCCACTATTGTGGGTTCACGCATGACTCATGAGATTTCTATGAGAAGGGGGTATTCTCTTAGTAAATTTTTTGAATACAAGGGATTCTTCTTCTCCTTCTATTGCACTAGCTATGTTAATAAATTTGGGTAATGGTTTAGATGAGATGGTTGAAACTATAAAAAATGATTATGAGTGATATATCCTTGGTGTTTTCTATAGCACTAACTCTAGCTACTAGTGACATTAACATATAGTGATCCATCATTACATAATGGTCTATGTTTGGAACTAGACATAGCTCCTTGTACTCTACTCAATTTAACTCCTTTAGCATCGTGTGAACACTATATCTTTATAATGATAAGTAATATTGGGAGGAAGAAAATTCTCTATGGTTGCCAACAAGAAGTTGAGTCCACTTGTTGGCCCAATAGTGGAACTATTTTCCTTTTTTTTAATAAATTTGACCTAAACTTTTGAAGCACATCGAGTTTGAATCTCAAAAGAAAGTTAGTAATATTAAGAATTGTAGTACTAGAAGTCTAGTTTCCAAATATATAATTTATTTAAATATCAAGATGCTACAAATTAGTTTTTAATAGGCTTTACTGAAACCCACATTTTAAAAGTCACATTTTGAGGACCGTACCATGCCTATGTATGTCAAGCATAATTTGACCTAAATAAAATTATTTCACTGAATCATTTTAGGAAATGGTATGTAACATAGTCAATATTAATGATAATATTTTTTCTAACTTTTTTAATAATATATTTTATTAATTATTTATTGGGCACAATTACTTTTTTTTAAACCCATGTATGGAAAGCATAATTTGAACTAAAAAATTATTTTTTTTATTGTTATTTTTAACTATACAGAATCATTTGTATTTTGATGTCATATAAATTTTTTTAATGTAAAATTAAAATTAAAATAAGAAGAAAGCTTGTTATTTAAAGTTTCTACACATGTTTCAGTACAAATTAATTAAAAAATTATCAGATTAAAAAAAAACACATATTTAGAATCTACATAGTCTCATCTATAATGATGTTTTTTCCATCAAAATATTCTGCAAACAATACATTCTGATAATTGTTCAAAGTGTGTATTTTGTCTGAACATTGTGATGGCCTCCAAGGTGTAGGTCAAAGAAGATCCAATGCTATGGTTCAATTAACTAATCCTTTTCCCAAACAAAAACCCAAAGCTATTCCTAGAGCGATGTTTCAAATTTTATAAAATTGGGTTGCAATTATGGAGCATGGTCACATTTTCTAGAACGAGGTCACATCCCATTGTTCAAATTTATAATGTTTTATAGAATGGGATCACATTTTGTAGAACGGGTTCACATTCAATTTTTGTATCTAATGTGACCTCATTCTAAGTTTTTGGCTTACAACCCTAAACTTAAACATGACCCCATTCTATTTTTGTATGGCCCCATTTTGTAGAGCCAATTTTTGGAAAAAAAAAACTAACTATAAAAGTTCCCCCATAAGTGGACTCAAGTTTTTGCAAGTTTACCCCTATAGATTGGATCATAAATACAGTACCACTTTTTCTCATTTTTTCTTGTGCGTAATGTAGTTTCTTGTGATGTGCTACTTGTCACATCCATTATTTTTAGGTTATATTTGGATGATCCTTAATGCTCCATGTGTACAAGGATACATTTTTTTATTATCCCTATTGTAACATTATTCTATTTGTATCTTTAATCTTTTATCTACCATATAAATATGTTGTGTCATAAATGTACTTCTATGTTACCTTTTTACAATGATGCAAAACATTGAGTCTTTTTGGTCTTTTCCATAATGAACTAAAAGACCATGTATCATATTATGTTCTCTTCCTCCTTTGTACTTGTAATTATATTGTATTTGGGGAATGAGGTTAATTCAAACTAATTATATTAACATACAT
Organism: Chamaecyparis obtusa; assembly: GCA_027943335.1. Taxonomy (NCBI): domain Eukaryota; kingdom Viridiplantae; phylum Streptophyta; class Pinopsida; order Cupressales; family Cupressaceae; genus Chamaecyparis; species Chamaecyparis obtusa. Next base: position 52,611 of record BSBK01006676.1, on the reverse strand, counting down.
TATGTATCTTACATGCATATTGATCCCAAATATGTGGATCTCTTATGTGCTCTTACATGTTTTGTACTTGAATATTGTCTTGATTTTCTTATGTTTTAGGGAATTTTATTAATGTGACATGATTGTATTTGAACATACACTATATTAAAGAAATGGCTCTCAGTTCGAATGTACAATCTCTTTAAAATGGGAGTGCACATTCCTCTAAGTTCCACATTTTGTACTTACCATTTAGATTCGTTTGTATAGTTTGAAAACATACCATGAACTTGTTTTTGCAACTATGACACTCTTTTGTATTATCTTATCAATGTTACCCAAAAAATAAAGAGTTTTTATTGGCCTTGTAATCTTAGTTAGCATGAAGCTCACCTACCATAACATAATTTCCTAGGAGTTGTGAGACCTTAGCTTGTTCATGATCTACCTAGCATAAAACAACTTTCTCTAGAGTCTTGTGACTCCTTGTGGATAGGAATCCTAGTAAGAACTTGAGGATCTTGCTATTTGTAGAGGAAATACTTTGTGTGTCTATAACATGTCTCCTAGTAAGTATTCAAGGATATAACTTGTCCTAGATGTTATGTCTTATGTTTTTTATATGGATCCTAATAAGTTTTTATATATTTTACCAATCCTAGATGCCATACTTTTATATTTTTGTATGCTCCATGTGTGCTACCATTTTTTTATCTTATCACTAACTTCGTTCTTTCCTTTCATCTTGATATTGTATATTAGTAAGATCCTAAGTATTGAGGGATACTACCTTGCCAAGTTTAGAGTTATCGCTCTTTGATATCTTGATAAAAGTATGTTTTGATTTTGACTACTTTATTGAGAGTATGAGCATAATTTTATACTGTTACAAAAAGGGGGCGTAAATGTAGTGTAGTAAATTATATACCTTTACAATTTCAAACTTAGTTTAGACCCACTTTGGTGATTGTATCTAATATGTACATATATTTTACATCTAATATGCTCAATTTTGAGACTATTTCTATTAATTTGGTACATTTTCCAATTCATGAACTTTTTCCAACCCATCTTACAAGTAGCAGGTTGTACAATGTATGTGTCCTTGACAATGGTGCCCCCACACCTATGTATACCATTTAAATCTAACCTTTAGAATATGAATGTTAGCTTTGTAAGTGGTAGAAAACTACCCTTCGATCTAACACTCCCCAAAAATTAAATTTGAAAAGGTGTAAGTTGTATATAAATATAACTCCCTATTTTATTTAAAATACTAAGCACAAATCTCCACTCAATGTAAAACAAGCATTCAAGTTTACATATCAACTTCAAAGATCATGATGAACCATTATGTGTTCCTTCATGACAAACCTGTATGATTAATATCTTTCAAGCTACATTGAGCCTTATGTGTGTAGACACTAAAAAATGATACATGCCTATGTGCCCCCCTTTTTTAACGTGCCTTTTATGTCTAATCATCCCTAATTCACATCATAATCTGACCTAATCAATCACTTTCAAAATCAATTCAAATCATTCTCAAGATCATCAAAATTAATTCAATTCATCATCAAAATTAGTTTAATTACACATCAATATGATAAAAAATACGCTAATTTTCTCTCTCTAGGAGTAAAAAGCCCTTAATTTATCCCTAATCCTAAGTCTTTATGAATAAATAATACTTTATTTATTCCCTTTCCTAAGTCTTTGTAGCTAATTACTTTTTATTAATTAATTGGCTAGTTCATGATTTTGGGATTTTATAATTCCTAATTATTAATTTGCTAATTTGGTGGGAATAAAAGAATTTTTAAATTTAAAATTACCTTCCCTTTCCACATGGGATTCAATCCCTACTAATTAGATATCACCTCCTATTAATTTTCCATCAGCTTCCCTTCGCATTTTTCCACTAATTTGGCTTCAAACCTTTATAAGTTGAGACCAATTGCATTGATTTGGCTAACCATCATCTTTTGAATCTTCTCGTAACTCTTCTCATTTTTCTTTCATGTTTAAGTGTGTTTGTCATGGGAGCTACATACCAACCTTTTGAGGAGAAATAAATAACATTGAAGTCCAATTGTGGGAGTGTTTGAGTTTATTTTTTCATTTTATGCACTTTGTCTCAAATGCTTTAATAGTTAAGATAGGTGATATTTTTATATGATTTTAGGTTTGATAGTTTCCTTAGCATTCTTAATAACTTATTTTCATATCTTAAATTTTGAGATCCTAACATGAAACATGTTTAACTAACTGATTCTCATTTTTTTATGGTGTTTGTAGGTCCCTGGTGATAACTTGCACACTTGGTAGCCAAATCTACATACTTGGGCCTCTATATTGTGCACTTGGGACCCATAGTTGTGTACTTGGTTTATTCTGATGCACAGTTGGTTATGAAAACTATGTAATTAGGGTGTTGATTGAGGTGGTAGGGTTTAGGGCCTAGTTTTCTATTTGCATGCCTTCTAATTTCATTGCTATTATTCTAAATGGTTAAATTTTTCTTTAATATGGAAAATTGACCTATAATTAACATCACATTTTGATTTGGAAACTTAAAAAAGAACCTTCATATCTGATTTGGGCTCTTGAAATGAACAATCACATTGTTTAGGGTTCAACTCAAATCTGCATAGTTAAGGTATTTTCAAATCAACTCAAATTCACACTTAGCCTAATTAGGAGTTCCAATTAATCCAAATATTTCAAATCAATTTATTTAAATGACTTAATGAGCCCTAATTAAAATAATATACATGGGTATTAATTCAAATTTGTCTTAATTAGGATTTGCTACAAGTTTTTGAGTGTTTTTCCTTTCTATTTTAGGTCTTCTGCACTTGATTCTCTATTCTACACACTTGGTTATCTATTCTACACACTTTGTTCTTTGTCTTGGGTAGCTGGTTCTTCATCTTGTGTAGTTGATCATAGGTATTATGTAGTTGGTTATTTTTCACATTTTGACATTTAATTTTAATTTTTGTACTCTCATTCCTAATCTCTAGTCTTAGTGTAGATATTTGGATGATATATCTTATAATTCATTCATCAAATTGAAAGAAAATATATGTCTTTGATTAAAAAATCCCTTTATCTCTTGTAATTTAATAGACTATTACAACTTCATATAAGAAATTAAAGCCAACTTTGACTAGAGCTTGAATGTAAACTTTACCCACCAAAAAGATATTTGTCAAAATTGTTGTTTGATATAAATTTGTAAATGAGAAAGTTCTCATGGCCATGCAAGAAAAAACTAAGAAAATGAACAAGATTGCAGTGATGAACACTATTGATCATCTTGACTTTTGTTAGAAATTCATTCATTACATGTGTCATTCATCTTTCTCTAAGCTTCTTAACGATAATAATTGTATCTTCTACAAGTTTTCTTTGGACATGCATAATTATAATTAATATCATGGAGAAATCCAAGTAGCCAATATTGTTTACTTTATACTATAATAGTATAAACATTGTAAACTTCAACAAATCCCCCCTTTCCAAGTATGTTGCTAGGATGAAAATTGTTAGTTGAATCTCTTTGAGTTTCATAATTGAATATTTTAACTTGCTCCAATGCCTCTCTTACATGCAGATCCACTTCTAAAAAAAAACATTGGACTTTATATTTCAGTCACACTTTATATAATATTTATTTGATTTTGTGCATTTCAATAGTGGCTTTCTTCAAAAGAAGAGGGTATCATGTGGTATGCTCTTATGACTCATGTATAGATATCACCATTTTCATCTCTAGGAGGTAGGGAGTTTTGCACAATTGATACTTCTTCTTCTGAACACATAGGGGTCCACTTTAAAATTCATGGTAAGAGGGCCCTTAGGAAAGAATATACATGGCACAAGAGTCATCACTGATTGGGATTTCAATTTAAAATTTTACACAAGGATAAGATGGAGATATTGGGATAAAAAACCTAGTCAGAGGATTTCATCAATAGTAGAAATTTATTTGCATCAATGGTAACAATTTGTTTGAAGTAATCTAATATTAAAATCATCAAAGCTAAGTAACTATTATAAAAGAGTTGTAGACATATCAAGCAAAGATGAAGACCACCATTGAATACGCTATAAATCATTTTAAGAACCTTATTTCATATCAGGGGATTCATTAATAGGAAAGCTCTCCAAACATTGTGTGACAAAACATAATAACAAACTATTGAGGTAAGTTTGGATAAATCCTATGTTTAAAAAATTTGATTTCTTTACATAGTAAGAATTTTGATTTTTAACTAAGAAATATTTTTTAATAGAATTATAAACATAATGATGATAGATGGAGACATACATGAATAAGTTATCAATCACTTTAAGAACCTCATTTCATATCAATAGCTTCAACAAATGCAAGAGTATATTACAACAAAATTATTTACATCACAACAATAAATAAATACACCAACGAATAAACTATCAACCAATCTTAAGAGCATTCTATCATATTAAGGCCTTCACCAATAAAGAATTTCCTTAAAAGATATCACAAATTGTGTGAAAAAATAGGATAGTAAAAATGTTTATGGAAGTTAGGATAAATCATAGTAAAAACATTATTTATTTTCTATATAGTAATATTTCTGGATTTTGTTTGAATACCCTATTAGGAGTAACCTTGTTAGAGAATTTTGACCACAGGACTGTTAGAACTTTCCTTGAGAATGATCTGAATGTAGAACAAATTGTTTGACAAATCTACTTTAGAATTTCTCAAATTATTTTTCTAATGTTACAATCTTCACCTTCAGTAATAATAATCATCAAAATATCAAACTACCTCTTTTTCTCTATGTTTTCATCTCTAATACAAATATTTAGGTCGGTGGAGTAACCCTAAAATGTGTTACTCTTGTCAGCCTCCAAAATCCATCCAAGTTTTATAAGTGATCTTGCCAAAATAGTAAATTTAAATCTCCAAGGTCGGCCCTCAATAGTACAATTAAAAAATAAAACAATTATTAACTCTTATCGAACCGCTACCTTGATTTCATCACCTTGACTGACTAGTTAACTATTCTTGCTGATAACACTAATGTGTTAGGAATAGTCCCAAGAGATAAGTGAGGGGGGGGGGGGGGGTTGAATCAGTTATCTACAAGTTTTAATTCTTTATCCAATTAAGTATACTCAAACATAAAGCATAAACACAATGAAAGAACACTGGAAAACAACACCAATATTTTGGTTAGGGGGAAACCCAAATAGGTTAAAACTCCAGTGGGAATTGACACCCACTAATAATCTGCACTAGTGTATTATGATCCTTGTTAGAAGATCCTTAACCCTGTTAGGAGTTGTCTTTACAATGCATTTAGTACAGTGACCTGGTCAAGGGTCAGACCCTATTAGGAGTCTTTTACAATTAACCCTGTTAGGCGTGAGGACACACTATCCGAGAGCACACTGCTCAAAGGGCTGAAGGCTACAACCTTCTAAATAAAAGATACACACTATATCTAGATCTTGGTGAACTATGCTTTGACCTGTTGTCTAGATTAGTTCCAATGTATAGCATAAACTCTTCACTTGGTCATATAGACCTTCTCCTAATGGCTCAACACTTCACACACTCTGCTCTGTTCTTCACAATCAACTCTGAACCATACCTTAGCAATCACAAATGATTGCCTATAAATATCTTTCCTCTAAATGATATAACCAAGTCAGCCTATTAGAACCACATTGAAATCATATTAGAGAAACCATAGCATACACCAATAATAATTCTTATGGATCTACTAAGCACGCATCACAAACTGGGACCTGTCTAAATCAATAAGTGTAGATGCATGCTACACACTGTCGGCTATATCAAATTAACTGATACTTTCTCCTCAAGCTGAATTACATCATTCACTCTTAACCAAACATTACTAAATTTTCTCCAAGAACTAATCCAAGTGCACATATCAAAATGATAGGCGCAGCTCTTATACTAATAAAATCTTTGTCAGCTCTTTTGAATAAATACAGGAAACTGCAACTAGTGAATAGTAACGGCATAACTTCACTTCTAATGATCATCAAACTCTGCGTCTAGGAATTTAAAATCACTAACATGTCTCCATCACATATACAAATGCACAAGGCTCCATGATAACTGTACAGATAATCATTCATAGAATACTACCTGTAATTTTGTCAGGAACACTACTGACACAAGCTACTATATAACTATATGTACTAACAATTAACCTTTGCATCCACGATATCATGTTGATTACATGTCCGTGATACATATACTCAAATCTTACTGCATATGTCTTCCATGCATGCTACTTATCATATGTTATCATCAATGAAAAACATATAGTCAGCACTTGCTTGCTGTCAAATCTCCAACAATCTCCCCCTTTGGCATTGATGGCAACATATTGATGCAGGAGCATCTCAGGTCCTTGGCAATCCTGTATCACCAAAATTTTTTTGGAGTTTGTTTGTGTTGCTCAGTTCTTGCTTTGACCAAGTTGGTCGGTAGTTGGTTGGTTTCCTTTGGTTACCAAGTGTGGTCGGTCATTTCCTAGGCAGTCGGTTGTTTCACTGGCACTCGACGATGCTTGTCTATTGCTCAGTCATCCTTTCTTACTAAGTAGTTTATTTTGATTTCTGTTGAGGCCAACTTGTGCATTTATTTTGAGTCACAGATTTAATTTTGGAATCCATCATTGGGAAGTGTGTGGTCCTAGATATGACCATTCCTTCTATTGATTGTGGATATGAAGGCCGACTCAGTTCAATAGACTCTTGTATAAATGTAGTTGTTTGGTTGTAGTTTGGGGAGGTAGTTTTGATAGAAGATAGTAGACATTAGAATTAAGATTTGTGACAAATCCTCGCATGTTTGAGGACTTCTAAGATTCATTTTAATATTAGGCTGTAACCGGGAAGGCCTTGTAGCCCAACATGTATGATTCTATTTGATGAAGATATTTGAAAGTTTATGCATTCTCTCTCTCACTCTTGTTGTTGTTTTCTTCTGCATGTGTTGAGCGAGATTGGATCATTAGGGTGGGCCATCCTTTGGCCCCTCTTGACCCTTGCCTTGCATCAAGTGGTATCAGAGTGAGGTGAGATCTTGGTCTAGGTCTGCGGATCTAGGTTTGTAGGTTCCTTTTGAAGCCCTAGTTGATTGTTGTGGGGTAGCAGATTACGATCTGACCTGCAATTGTAGAGGGTTGTCAAGATGGTTCGTGAGAGGTGAGATGCAGATCCAAGATTGGTAGATATGCTAAGGTAGACTGCTGCTAGGTTAGAAGTAGTGGAAATAGCCCAAAGAAGAGGCATACATCTTGAAGATGTTAGTGATGATGAAGTTGAAGAAGAACGTGCGAATGCAGAACCTACACCTACTATGGACCAAGGTGAAGAAAGATTTTTGAAGGCTTTGAAAAGTCTAAAGTCTACACCACATTTCAATCCTCTTGAGTATGGTGGAAAGCTAGATTTGATGAATTGGTGGACTTGATCACCGAGATGGAAAAATATTTTGAATATGAAAACATTCCTAAGGATAAGAAAGTAAAGATTGCAAGCACAAAGTGGAAAAGCCATGCATCCTTATGGTGGGAACATCTATAGCTGGATAGGAAAAGGAAAGGCAAAGACAAAATTAAGGTATGGAACAAGATGGTAAATAAATTGAAAGGAAAGTTCTTACCCTGTGATTATCAGATTAACCTAGTTTGGTGAATGCAAAGTCTAAGGTAGAAAGATAGCTCGGTAAAGGAATATATTGAGGAATTCTATAGATTGGATATCAGATCTGGACATGATGAAGATGATGTGGAAAGGATTGGTAGATACCTGAATGATTTGAGAGTTTCCATCCAAGAGGAAATTAGTATGGTTAATTTGGAGAACATTGAAGAGGCTTATCAATTTTCTTTGAAAGCCAAGGAGAAATTGAACAAGAAACATGAGCAAAGACAGAGAGGAAGAGGTGGTAGATTCCCTAGAGGAAGAGGTAGATCTAATGGTGAAAATGGTAGATTTGAGCTTGAAAAGACAAATTTGGATAAAGGCAAGACCGAGTGGAAAGGTGAAAGTTCATCTAGAGGCAGAGGTAGTAACTACTGAGGTGGTTCTAGCAGAGGAAGTTTCTGAGGAACTTGTTACAATTATGGAGAAGAAGGACATAGATCATTTAAACATACACAAGTGAGTAAGAAGGATGGTAGCAGTAGAAATGCTTTGGTGCAAGAATAATCACTGAATGAGCTTGAGAAAGAAAATAACTTGATGGTAAGGAGAGCACTGTGGAATGAAAGCAAAAAGGAAGATCTAATAAGGAAAATTTTGTTCAAGACCAGATGTAGAGTTTCTGATAAAGTTTGGAAAGTAATCATTGACAGTGGTAGCTCAGAGAATCTGACATCTGAGGAAATGGTCACAAAATTGCAGTTGAAAAGGCTGGAACATCCAAAGCCCTATCAGATTTCATGGATCAAGGATGAGCATACACTCCTAGTAAGTGAACAATGTTATGTGAATTTGAAGATTGGAAAATACTATGATAAGGTGTTGTGTGATATCATGCCTATGGATTGTTGTCATATTTTGTTGGGTAGACCTTGGCAATATGATAGACATGCTATATATGATGGAAGATTGCATAAGTATACTATTGTGGCTGATAGAAAGAAACAAATCATGTTACCATTGATGGAAGAACCTGTTAGTAATGTTTGCACATCTATGAAAGTTTTCTTGATGGAAGGAAGAAAGTTTGTTAAAGACTTGAAAAAGAATGATGTATGTTTTGTTGTGATTCCTAACAACTAAGTAAGAAGACAAAGGATAGTGTTCCTGAGGAGATTGATAAGTTACTCACCAAGTATAGTGAAGTTATTTTTGATAATGTACCTGATGGTTTTCCACCGAAAAGATGTATTGATCATTGTATGGATCTAATCCCTAGAGCTAGTTTACTGAACAAGGCACCTCATCGGTTAACACCTACTGAGAATCAAGAATCGAACTGATAGGTTCAAGAATTGCTAGAGAAAGGTTTGATAAGAAAAATTTTGAGTCCTACAGTACAAGCTATATTGGCACCTAAGAAGAATGGAGAATGGAGAATGTGTACTGATTTCAAAGCAATCAATAAGATAAAAGTGAAGTATAGCTTTCCTATGCCCAGAATGGATGACATCATGGACAGTTTGACCAGAGAAAAGTATTTCACAAAGATTGATTTGAAAAGTGGATATCATCAGATCAGAATTAGAGAAGGTGATGAATAGAAGACTACTTTCAAGACAAAAGAAGGTTTGTATGAGTGTTTGGTTATGCCTTTTGGTTTAACTAATGCACCGAGTACTTTTATGAGGCTAATGAATGAAGTTTTGAAGAAATTCTTGGGTAAATTTGTGATTGTATATCTTGATGATATTTTGATATTCAGTAAGACCAGAGAAGAACATTTGTTGCATGTTAGACAATTTTTGCAGAGATTGAAAGAGGAAAAGTTGTTGATAAATCTAAAAAAGTGTTCATTCATGAAAGAGGAGATTATGTATTTGGGATTTGTGATCTTAGCTGATGGTTTGAAGATAGATCCTGAAAAGGTTGAAGCTATTTTGAATTGGCCTACACCTATGAATGCTAGTGAGGTAAGATCATTTCATGGTTTGGAAATTTTTTACCAAAAGTTCATAAGGAATTTTAGTTGAATTTGTAATGCTATGACTGAGACTATGAGAGGAGACAAAAGAGAATTCAAGTGGACACATGGAGCTGATAAAAGTTTTGAGAATCTAAAGCAGAAGGTTGTTGAATTACCTATTTTGGTATTACCTAATTTCAGTAAGGTATTTCAAGTGGAATGTGATGCAAGTGGAAGTGCAATTGGAGCTGTGTTGAGCCAAGAAGGTAAACCTGTTGCTTTCTTTAGTGAAAAGTTGAATGATGCTAGAAGGAAATATTTTGTGTATGATCAAGAATTCTATTCTATTGTTCAAGCACTGAAGAAATGGAGACATTATTTGATACCGAGGGAATTTGTGTTGTATACTGATCATAAGGCTTTACAGTATGTGGGTAGTTGGAATAAGTTGAATCAGAGACATATGAAATGGGTTGAGTATTTGCAGAGTTATACATTTGTGATAAAGCATAAGAGTGGAGTCACTAACCGAGTTGTTGATGCATTGAGTAGAAGAAGATCTTTGATGACTGAGATGAAAATTGAAGTTATTTGTTTTGATGAGATGAAAGGTTTTTATGAAAATGACCTTGATTTTTCTAAGCCACAGAGAAAGTGCATAGCACCTACTCAAGATCAACAAGATACTAAATGGGATGAATATTTTATTCAGGAAGGTATGTTGTTCAAAGGTATTCAGTTGTGTATACCGAGAGGAGTAATGAGAACTAATTTGATAAAAGAGAAACATAGTAGTGGTTTGGCTAGACATTTTGGTATTGACAAAACATGGAATTTTCTTAAGGAGAAGTACTTTTGGCTGCAGTTGTATAAAGATGTTAAGAAATTTGTGAAAAGTTGTGGAGTTTATCAAGTTGCAAATGGAGTAAGTCAAAATATTGGATAATATGTACTGATTGTTGTTCCTGAGAAACCTTGGATTGACATCAGTATTGACTTTGTTCTTGGCTTATCGAAGACAATAAGAGGTAATGATTCTATATTTGTTATTGTGGATAGATTTTATAAGATGACACATTTTATACATTGTAGAAAGACATCAGATGTAGTACATGTAGCAGATCTTTTCTTTAAGGAAATTGCAAGATTGCATGGATTACCGAGGAGTATTATCTCTGACCGAGATAGTAAATTTGTTGGATACTTTTAGAAGACCCTTTGGAAGAAATTTGGCACTAAGTTGAAATATAGTTCTACATTTCACCCAAAAACCGATGGACAGACAGAAGTTGTGAACAGAAGTTTGGGAAATCTTTTGAGATGCTTAGTTGGAGACACACTGATTAATTGGGATTATGTGTTGGCACAAGCAGAGTTTGCATACAATAATTCAATGAATAGGAGTACTAGAAAAACACTATTTTAGATTGTGAATGGCATACAACTAAGAGGTATATTTGATTTGAGAGACATTGATGATGAAAATAAGAGAAGTGCTAAAGGAGTAAAGTTTTTTGAGTACATGAAGACATTGGATGAAGACGTGAAGATGAAACTGGAAGACAGTAATCATAAATACAAAGATAGAGCTGATAAATCAAAAAGACATAAGAATTTTGATGTTGGTTATGAAGTGATGGTTCATTTGAAGAAAGGTTGATTTCCTGTTGGAACATATGGGAAGCTAAAAATGAAGAAGTTTGGATCTTGCAAGATATTGAGGAAATTTGACAGTGGAAATGCATATGAGATTGAGTTACCTAATGACATGGATATATCACTTATTTTCAACATTGCTAATTTGTATGAGTATCAAGAACCTGATGAAGAAATGACAGTACTGATAGAATATCCTAAGAAGCAGAATGAAGAAATTGAACAGATTTTGAAGGAAAGAGTTGGGAAGAGCACAAGAGGAAAATAGTATATGGAATATCTGGTTAAATGGAAGAATAGTCACAGTCTGAGTTAGATGTAGCTCAGATCATACCTACCAAATGATTCAGAGAATCATTTCAAAATAACCCTAGGTGTTTGATGCAAGAGCATCTCGGGTCCTTAGCAATCCTGTGTCACCAAAAATATTTTGGAGTTTGTCTATGTTGCTCAGTTCCTTCTTTGACTGAGTTGGTCAGTAGTTGGTCAGTTTCCTTTGGTTACTGAGTGTGGTCGGTCATTTTGTGGGTGGTCGGTTGTTTCACTGGCACTTGGCGATGCTTGTCTGTTGCTCGGTCATCCTTGCTTACCGAGTAGTTTATTTTTATTTCTGTTGAGGCCAACTTGTGCATTTACTTTGAGTCACAAATTTAATGTTGGAATCCATCATTGGAAGCGTGGGGTCCTAGATCTAGCTGTCCTTCCATTGATTATGGATCTGAAGGCTGACTCAGTTTGGTAGACTCTTGTATAAATGTAGTTATTTGGTTGTAGTTTTGGGAGGTAGTTTTGATAGAAGATAATAGACATTAGAATTAAGATTTGTGACAGATCCTCACATGTTTGAGGACTTCTAAGATTCATTGTAATATCAAGCAGTAACCAGGAAGGCCTTACAACCTGACATGTATGATTCTATTTGATTAAGATATTTGAAAGTTTCTGCATTCTCTCTCTCACTCTTGTTGTTGTTTACTTTTGCATGTGTTGAGAGGGCTTGGATCATCAGGGTGCACCATCCTTTGGCCCCTCTTGACTCCTACCTTGCATCACATATGAAATAAAAAACACCACCAACCCAAATGAACAATTCTTTTATAACATTCTCCATTTCCTCATCAAAACTCCCCCAAGGATGAATCCTCCATCTGCTGCAATGTTCTTCAACATTATCCATTTCCTCAACTGAATACTACTCCCCCTTAGTATATTACTCCTTCTTTACTTCTATTTTTCATGACTATAAATTACTCCCCCTTTGACATCAATGGAAAAGGGTGCCAATCAGTTTAAGCATCAGTACTACTCCTGAAGTAGAGTAGTCAACCATCCATTAGTCAATGAGGACAGATGCTATTTCTTCTTTCTTCTATGAATAATCAGGGAAGGGAATTACTCCCAACTTCTCCCTGAGATACTCAAAAATATCCTTTGGCAACGGTTTTGTGAATATGTCTGCTAACTAATCTTTAGTACTCACATAGTTCAACTTGGCTTCTTTCTCTGCCACTTTCTCCCTTAGGAAGTGATACTTGATCTCAATGTGCCTTATCTTTGCATGTAGCACATGGTTCTTTGACATGTTGATAGTGCTAGTGTTATCACAATGAAAAACAATAGGATAATCAATCTGAATTCTAAAATCCTTTATCATTTTCTTAATCCAAACAATTGTAGAACAATTCAGGGCTACTGCAACATACTCCTCTTCTATTGTTGACTAAGAGATACAATTTTTCTTCTTTCTTTTCCAAGTGACAAGTCTGTTACCAACAAAAATTGATCCTCCTGATGTACTCTTTCTATCATCAATGCATCCTTCCCAATCTGCATTAGTATACACATGAAGCTCAAAATTTTCCAAATTAGGATACCATAGACCATACTCTATAGTGCCCTACAAATATCTAAATATTCTCTTTACTACCATGAGGTGACTTTGTTTAGGCTCTACTGCAAATCTTCCAACTATGCCAACTACATTGGAAATATCAGGTCTAGTTTGAGTAAGATATATGATTTTACCAATCATAGACTTGTACAATGTTGTATCTACTGCTAGAGAATCATCTTCTTTTGTAAGATTGCATGCTATTATCCTAGGTGTGCCTACTAGCCTGCAATCATCCATCTTCAACTTTTTCAATATCTCTTTCACATATTTGGATTGATTTATGAAAATAAATTTCTCTGTCTGTTGCACATTTAATCCCAAGAAGTATTTGATAGTTCCAATCGTGCTCATCTCAAACTCACTCTGTATCTCTTTAGAAAATTCTGCACTAAGTTTGTCATTATGCACAATATTCTTCTCCTTTCTTGAATCCATTTTTTGTTAGATATCCATCAAGTCTCTCATACCATACTCTAGGGGCTTGCTTAAGTCCATAGAGGGCTTTCTTTAACCTACATGCCATATCAGGTTTGTCTGATAGGGTGAATCCTTTTGGTTTCTCAATGTATACTTCTTCTTTTAGCTCTCCATTCAAGAATGCTGACTTAACATCCATCTAATAAACTTTGAATTTTTTGAATGTTGCAAAAGCTAAAAAAAAAATTAATAGCTTCTAATCTTCTCACTGGTGCAAAAGTGTCTGAATAATCAATACCTTCTCTTTGCGCATATCCCTTACATACTAACCTTGCTTTGTTCCTTACTATTGTACCATCATCATTCATCTTGTTTTTGAATATCCACTTTGTTCCAATCACATTCTTATCACTAGGTCTTGGGACCAGTTCCCAAGTGTCATTCTTGATGATCTGATCTAGCTCTTCTTTCATAGCATCATGCCAATCTGAATCATTACATGCATCTTCAACACTTAAGGGTTCAATCTGAGATAATAAACATACCACCTCATTGATGCAGGAGCATCCTGGGTGTAAGAGCAATCTTGCATCACCCAAAAATATTTCTATTTTTGTATTCAATAAGGGCTATTTTGTGCAGAGCTGCTATTTATGGAAAGTTACTATTTTTGGTAATTTTCGTATGTGCTCAGAATGATCTGATTTCTTTCTTGGAGGTTCACTTTGGTCATATAAGCTTGCCAGTAAAGTTTCATTGCCAGATCAAGTGTATATTGGAAGATATTGAAGATTTTCGGTATTGGCAGCAGGGTACAAAAACTTTGAACTCAATTTTGAAGGCTTTAGAGGCCCCGGATGAGGTTGAAAATTTGGGTGACAAGCGCTTACGTTAGTCAAGCCTGTAGAGCGCTTCGTGGCATTTCTGAAATGGGGTTATAATAGCCGATCGGGTCAACTGGTGATGACTTATGGTCTTCGGAAGTTGGGCCACCCGAAATGGCAGAAAATAATTTTCTTCAAAACTTCTGTCCGGGTTTCCAAGGTTATCTTGAGCCGACTATGATGTAATAAAATGTAAAATAAAATAATTCTAAGTTTGGTCGGCCTTATTGGCTAAAATTCTGGAACCTTCCAAGCGGTGGAAAAAATTGCCTATATAAGGAAGGCTGTATTATTGTCTTAGGAGTTCAGAATAGTTCTGGGTAGTAGATCTGGGTATTGATTCGAGGCTTTGTCCTAAAGAATATTGTAAGGGAATGCCCATGTGGCTTTGCATATTGTAATTCTGAAAGTTTGTAATTCCACATTTGTGGAGATAATAAGAAGCCAATTTTCTGTTCTTGCATATTATTGTTGTCGTTTCTCTATTTCTGTTATGTGTTTGTGGCATTAAGGGGGAGCACCCTTCATCAGGTGGTATCAGAGCACGAGTTCTTGAGTGTGTAAACAGATCGCCGACCGTGAGGCAGTTTGCACCAGGACCGTGGCTAGGGTTTCAGCGCGCATCGCGAAAATGCCTCCACGAAGGGAACGTGGCGGAAGAGCTGGTGTTGTAACACCTGAGGTCAGAGAGCTGCAGAGACAAGTGCGAGCATTACAAGAAGAGATTCGTAGAGGAATGAATCTTAATGTCAGAGACGAAAGCGAGGATGAAGCCGAAGAAGAATATCAAGAAGGAGAAGTTGAAATTGTGAACCAGGAGGAAGAAAGACTTTTTCGGGCGATTTCCAAGATTGGAAAAAGACCTAAGATTGAGGCTCCTACATTTTTTGGAAATCTTAACCCAGAGGAATTGATCGACTGGATCAATGAATGTGAGGAATATTTTGAGTATGAAGATGTTGAGGATCCTGATAGGGTCAAATTTGCGAAGGCCAGACTGAAAGGTCATGCGAAGATATGGTGGCAAGAGATTCAGTTGGAGTGAAATAGAAGGGGAAAGGAGAAAATCACGAGATGGGATCGGATGGTGGATAAATTGAAGCGATAGTTCATTCCTGTTGATTATGAGCTTGACCTACTGAAGAAAATGCAGAGTTTAAAGCAAGCAGGAAGATCTGTTCAGGAGTATACAGAGGAGTTCTATCGACTTCTCATCAGAACAGGCCATGCAGAAGCTGATAAGGAGAAAGTTGCTCGATACCTTAATGGGTTAAGGCCAAGCATTCAGGAGGAGCTGAATCAGGTTCAAATGAATAGTATTGAAGAGGCATACCAGTTTGCCCTAAAAGTAGAGGAAAAGCTGAACAAGAAGTTTGAGAGCAGACAAAACGGAAGAGGTCGCGGTGGATGATCTGGTGGACAGTCATATGGTGGCCGAAATGAGGATCCGAAAAAGAAGGATGAGGCCAGTAGTAGTTAGAATCAGCGAGGAAATAATTTCAATCATTTCCAGGATCAAAATAATAGAGATCAAAGAGGAAGAGGAAGAGGACAAGGATCTGGAAGAGGTGGCTTCCGTGGAACATGTTTTCACTGTGGAGAAGAAGGTCATAGGGCATTTGAATGTCCTCAGTGCCAAGGAAGAACAGACAGGAGAAATGAAGGCCAGGCCAGAGTTGCACATGTAGATGAAGATGCCAGATCATCAAATTTTGAAGATGCTGAAAGAGGAGAAACGTTGATTAACAGAAGAGTCCTGTTGAGTGGTGAGAATGAACCTGAGCAAAGGAGGAGCCTATTTCGCACTAGGTGCAAGTGTGAAGGTAAATGTTGTGATGTGATTATTGATAGTGGAAGCACTGACAATTTGGTGTCAGAAGAGATGGTGACAAAGTTGAAGCTCAAGAGACAGAAACACCCACATCCATATCGGATTGCCTGGGTACAGGATGACCACAAGGTCATGGTAAATCAACAATGCCTAGTGAAGTTCAAGATTGGCGGATACCAAGATGAGGTATTGTGTGATATCATATCTATGGATGCATGTCATATGTTGTTGGGTAGACCATGGCAGTTTGACAGATGTGCTGTACATGATGGTCGTGCGAATACCTATTCCCTGACAAAGGATGGAGTGCAGCATAAGCTAAAACCATTGAAGGAGACTGAAGAAAAGGTATGTGGTAATGCAAAGATAACTTTTTTTGATGGAAGAAATTTCCTAGATGGTATGAGGCATGAGCATGTATGTTTTGCTTTAATTCCAAAAGCTGGTAAAGAGGAAGTAGAAGATGTTCCTGTAGAAGTTGTAGATTTGTTGAATGAGTTTCAGGATATTGTATCCGATAACGTGCCTGATGGATTACCACCAGTCAGGAAGATCAGTCATCAGATGGACTTGATTTCAGGAGTGAGTTTTCCGAATAAGGCAGCACACAGAATGACACCTGCAGAAAGTGAGGAGTTGAACAAACAGGTACATGAACTGTTACAAAAAGGATTGATCTGTGAGAGTCTAAGTCCCTGTGCTGTACCAGCAGTATTAGCACCAAAGAAGAATGGAGAATGGAGGATGTGTACAGATTCTAGGGCAATAAACAAGATCACAATCAAGTACAGGTTTCCATTGCCACGAATGGATGATATTATGGACTGTTTGAGTGGAGCTGTGTATTTCTCAAAGATAGATCTGAAAAGTGGATATCATCAGATTCGGATCAGAGAAGGAGATGAATGGAAGACTGCCTTCAAGACAAAGGAAGGACTGTATGAGTGGTTAGTCATGCCTTTTGGGCTAACCAATGCACCGAGCACTTTCATGCGGCTCATGAATGAGGTTCTGAAAGAATTTCTGGGTAAGTTTGTCATTGTTTACCTAGATGATATTTTGATCTTTAGTAAGACATTGGATGAGCATATGATGCATATTCGTATGGTATTTGAGAAGTTGAGAGAAGAGAAATTGTTGATTAATTTGAAGAAGTGCAGTTTTGTGAAGAAAGAGTTAGTGTATTTGGGATTTGTAGTTTCAGGAGAAGGTCTAAAAATGGACCCAGAGAAGGTACAGGCTATCCTTGAATGGCCTACTCCAAGGAGTGCTACTGAGGTAAGATCTTTTCATGGTCTAGCTAGCTTTTACAGAAAGTTTATCAGAAATTTTAGCAGTATTTGTGGACCCTTGACTGAAACAATGAGAGGGGATAGAAAAGAGTTTAAGTGGACTAATGGGGCAGAAAAGAATTTTCAATTGTTGAAACAAAAAGTTACAGAACAACCTGTTTTAGCACTTCCAAATTTTAATAAGGTGTTTCAAGTAGATTGTGATGCTAGTGGTACTGCAATAGGAGCTGTTATGAGCCAAGAAGGTAAACCTGTTGCTTATTTCAGTGAGAAGTTAAATGATGACAAGAGGAAATATTCTATTTATGATCAAGAATTTTATGCTATAGTTCAGGCATTAAAGAAGTGGAGACATTATCTGCTTCATAAGGAGTTTGTTTTGTATACTGATCATCAAGCTTTGCAATATTTGAATAGTCAAGGAAAATTGAATCAAAGGCATTTGAAATGGGTTGAGTTTTTGCAGAGTTATACATTTGTTTTGAAACACAGAAGTGGAAAGTCTAATAGGGTTGCAGATGCTCTTAGTAGAAGGCAACTATTGCTGACAGAAATGCAGATTGAAGTGGTTGGGTTCAAGGAACTCAAGAATTTGTATCCAGAGGATCCTGATTTTGGTGAAGCTTGGAAAGCTTGTACAGAACCTGTTACTCTAGACAGGATGAAATGGTTGGATTTCATCATCCAGGATGATATGCTATTCAGAGGGAGTCAGTTGTGCATTCCACGAAGTTCTATGAGGGAGAATCTCATCAAGGAGAAGCATAGTGGAGGATTGGCTGGACATTTTGGTCGTGATAAAACCCTTGCTTTGGTTGGTGAGAATTATTATTGGCCGCAATTGCAGCAAGATGTGAAGAAGTTTGTACAGAGTTGCAGAGTATGTCAGATGGCAAAAGGAGTGAAGTAGAATGCAGGGTTGTATCAGCCATTATCTGTACCAGAGAAGCCTTGGGAGGATATCAGCATGGACTTTGTTCTTGGTTTACCGAGGACGTAGCGGGGACATGATTCAATTTTTGTGGTGGTTGACAGATTTTCAAAGATGACACATTTCATTCCCTGCAAGAAGACTAATGATGCTGTTCATGTAGCAGAATTGTTTTTCAAAGAAGTAGTGAGACTTCATGGTTTGCCAAAGATCATAGTTTCAGATCGGGACACTAAGTTTGTTGGATATTTCTGGCGTACATTGTGGAAGAAGTTGAAGATAGATTTGAAGTTCAGTTCATCACATCATCCACAGACTGATGGACAGACAGAGGTGGTGAATAGGAGTTTGGGAAATTTGCTGAGATGTTTGGTTGGAGATAAGCCAACAGGATGGGATTTGATTTTACCACAGGCGGAATTTGCATACAATAATTCTGTCAACAGGAGCACTGGTAAATCACCATTGCAGATTGTATATGGAAGTAGTCCAAGAAATGCATCTGAATTGAGGAAGATAGATAAAGGAGAAATAAGTAGTGCTGAGGCTGAGGATTTTGCAGAACATTTGAAGAACATCCATGAAGAGGTGAGGAAGCATATTACCAAGATGAACGCACAGTATAAGGCCAAGGCAGATGAGAAAAGGAGGTATAAAGAATTTCAGGTTGGTGATGAAGTCATGGTTCATTTGCGGAAGGAGCGGTTTCTAGTTGGTACATATAACAAGCTGAAAATGAAGAAGTTTGGACCATGTAGGATACTGAAGAAACATGATTCAGGAAATGCATATGAGGTAGAATTGCCTACTGAGCTAAATATTTCACCAGTGTTTAACATTTTAGATCTGACAGAGTATCATGAAGGAGGTGTTGAAGATGAGATCACAGCAACACAGTGGAGTATTCCAGCAACTAGTTCAGACACTAAGGAGATCGAGGATATACTGGACAGTCGTGTTGGTAGAAGCACAAGGAATAGGACATATGAAGAATATCTGGTCAAGTGGAAAGGACGACCTGTTGAAGATTCATCATGGCTGGCAAAGGAGGAGGTTAGCCATCTTGGTTTTCCTCTGCACACCTGAGTCGTGACAGGGTCACTTCTCAAATTACCCTGGGTGTCTGATGCATGAGCATCCTGGGTGTAAGAGCAATCTTGCATCACCCAAAAATATTTCTGTTTTTGTATTCAATAAGGGCTATTTTGTGCAGAGCTGCTATTTATGGAAAGTTACTATTTTTGGTAATTTTCGTATGTGCTCAGAATGATCTGATTTCTTTCTTGGAGGTTCACTTTGGTCATATAAGCCTGCCAGTAAAGTTTCATTGCCAGATCAAGTGTATATTGGAAGATATTGAAGATTTTCGGTATTGGCAGCAGGGTACAAAAACTTTGAACTCAATTTTGAAGGCTTTAGAGGCCCCGGATGAGGTCGAAAATTTGGGTGACAAGCGCTTGCGCCAGTCAAGCCTGTAGAGCGCTTCATGGCGTTTCCGAAATGGGGTTATAATAGCCGATCGGGTCAACTGGTGATGACTTATGGTCTTCGGAAGTTGGGCCACCCGAAATGGCAGAAAATAATTTTCTTCAAAACTTCTGTTCGGGTTTCCAAGGTTATCTTGAGCCAACTATGATGTAATAAAATGTAAAATAAAATAATTCTAAGTTTGGTCGGCCTTATTGGCTAAAATTCTGGAACCTTCCAGGCGGTGGAAAAAATTGCCTATATAAGGAAGGCTGTATTATTGTCTTAGGAGTTCAGAATAGTTCTGGGTAGTAGATCTGGGTATTGATTCGAGGCTTTGTCCTAAAGAATATTGTAAGGGAATGCCCATGTGGCTTTGCATATTGTAATTCTGAAAGTTTGTAATTCCACATTTGTGGAGATAATAAGAAGCCAATTTTCTGTTCTTGCATATTATTGTTGTCATTTCTCTATTTCTGTTATGTGTTTGTGGCATTAAGGGGGAGCACCCTTCATCACTCATTGCTTGCTGAATTCTTTTCTTTTGATCTTGTTTTGACTTTTCTGCTCTAATCTCTGATGATGTCATCCTTAGAGTGATATCTAGATGTGTACTTTGGAACTTTAGGTGATATTGACTCATCTTCCTTCTAAGTTTCTTCTTCACTTGTTTCAGGGTCATTGAACAATACATCAATACTATCAAACATCTCTTCAATGACTATCTCACTAGTGGAAGGTCGGGGTTCTTCTTCAATAATAGGTGAGTAATCATGATATCTTTCTTGAACCATAAAATTTTCTTCAATCTTAACATAAGCACTTTCAATGATCTTCCTTAATCTCATGTTAAAACATTTATAGGCTTTACTTTTAGTAGAGTAACCAAGAAAAATGCCTTCATCACTTCTTGCATCAAACTTGCCTATTAATTCATCCCTCTTGATGTACCACTTGCTTCCAAAGATTTTGAAGTATTTTACTGTGGGAACATTACCAAACCATAGCTCATAAGGTGTCTTGTCCGCTCTAGGCCTCAATTGTATTCTATTGATTGTATAGACTGCTGTATTGACTGCATCTCTCCAATAGGTGTGCAACTTTTCCTTCAATCATGATGGTGTGCACTGTATCAAGGATGATCATATTCCTTCTCTCTGCAATCCCATTCTACTGAGGGGTTCTAGGTATACTCAACTGTCTCTTTATGCCATGTTCTTCGCAGTACTCATAGAATCTATCAGAGGTGAATTCTCCTCCTCTATCTGACCTTAGACATTTTATCTTTAGTCCAGATTCATTCTCAACCTTAGCTTTGAATATTTTGAACTTCTCAAATTCTTCTGACTTGTCTTTCAAGAACACAACCCACATCATTCTAGAAGAATCATCTACAAACAAAATGAAATATGTTTCACCATAGTATGATCTTGTTTGCATTGGTCCACATAGGTCTGTATGAATTAGATCCAACTTGTTCTCTGCTGAATTATGCTTTCTTCTAAATGAATTCCTCACATGCTTTCCCATTACACATTCCCTTTATATAGTATCAATCAACTTTTCTATGCTAGGTAGGTCTCTCACTACCTTAACATTACTAATATTTACTATTTTATCAAAAATTGATAAGACATAGTCTTTTGTGCCACAACCAACTGTCATCTACTTTAGCAACAAAACAACTTGCTTCTGGAATAAGCTAAAAAACATTACCTTTAGTCGTTGATCCTGATGCAATCATTTCCCCTTCATTGTTGTTAATGATGCACTTGTTTCCATTGAATTCCAACCTATAACCTTTGTCAAGTAACTTCCCAACACTTAGTAGGTTATGTTTCAAACCATCAACATAAAGAACATCATCAATGCTATTCTTTCCATCCAAGGTGATGGCTCCTTTACCAATGATGGGTTTAGGATTTTTATGTCCAAATCTAACCATGCCTCCTTTGTATCTGTCCAAATGAACAAATCTATCTTTTTCTCCTGTCATGTGATGTGAGCAACCACTATCAATGATCCAATCTATTCTGATGTTAGCTTGTGAGATCAGTGCTAACTTTTGTGAATTCTTTTCATCTTCAAGAGAAACAAATCTAATTTCCTCTTCTACTGATTCTTCATCTGATACTCCATCCCCAGCATAGTAGCATTCCTTTGTATACTTAGGCTTGTAGTTATTCTTGTACTTTTTAACTCTTGTAGGACATTTGGATGCAAAGTGACCAATCTTATTACATGAAAAGAATTTAAATAGAAATTGACCTTCATATTTCCCTTTTCCTTTCTTTTCTCTTTTAGCAATCATAGAAATGAAATCATCTAGTGTTTTCTCTTCATCATCATCATCAAAATTACTAGAAGTGTTTGTAGATTTCTTACCATGGACCGAACCTTCGAAGGTTGTCTCACTTTTAGGCTCTATCTTTAAGCTTGATATCTCAAATGCAACAATCTTGCTGATTAAAGTTTCTCTTTTGAAGTTTTCTGAAAATTGCATAGTCTCATCAAGGATGTTTATCAAGGATGTCTTCTTCTGAGATTTCTCCACCATTATTTCTGATTCCAACAACTTCTTCATTAATCCTTTGATTGTAGGCTCTTATTTTCTCTTCAGTTAGTATCTCCAATGTATTGTATTTTTTCTTCCATGTCTTTCTACACACATTCTTTTCTTGTTTATCTCCTTCAAACATGTCTTCTAGGTGCTTCCATATCTTGTAGGCTGTGTTTACTTTCCTTATCTTTGAAAACTCACTATCAGCTAGGATGCTGATAAGGGCTTCTTTTTCTATTGCATTCTAATAGAACAAATCCTTCTTCTTGCTAGTAGCATCATCCTTTGCAAGATCTTCTAGAGAGGGGATCTGAACTTCTTTGATAGCCACTTCAAAAAATTCAAAAGCAATGCACTATAAATGTGTCATCATCTTGTTCTTCCAATCAAGATAATTCTCTCCATCAAACTTAGGTCTGTCATTTCTAAAGAATGCCATCTGATCAAGCTCAAGCTATTAAAATTTCTCTCTGAGGCACTTGGCTCTGATACCAATTGTTAGGAATAGTCCCAAGAGATAACTGAGAGGGCGGGGGTGAATCAGTTATCTACAAGTTTCAATTATTTATCCAATTAAGTATACTTAAACATAAAGCATAAACACAATGAAAGAACACTTGAACAAAACACCAATATTTTGGTTATGGGGAAACCCAAATAGGTAAAAATCCTAGTGGGAATTGACACAAACTAATAATATGCATTACTGTATTATGATCCTTGTTAGAAGATCCTTAACCCTGTTACGAGTTTTCTTTACAATGCAATTAGTGCATTGACCTGGTCAAGGGTTAGACCCTGTTAGGAGTCTTTTACAATTAACCTTGTTAGGGGTGAGGACACACTGTCTGAGAGCACACTACTCAAAGGGGTGAAGGCTACAACCTTCTGAATAATAGATACACACTATATCTAGATCTTGGTGAACTGCACTTTGAACTGTTGTCTAGATCAATTCCAATGTATAGCATAAACTCTTCACTTGGTCACATAGACCTTTTGTTGATGGCTCAACACTTCGCACACTCTGCTCTGCTCTTCACAATCAACTTTGAACCATACCTTAGCAATCACAAATGACTACCTATAAATATCTTTCCTCTAAATGATATAATCAAGTTGACCTATTAGAACTAGCTTGAAATCATATTAGAGAAACCATAACATACACCAATAATAATTCTATGAGCTCTACTAAGAATGCATCACAAACTGGGACATGTCTAAATCAATAAGTGTAGACACAAGATACACACTGTCAGCTCTATCAAATTAACTGATACTTTCTCCTCAAGCTGAATTACATCATGTGCTCTTAACAAAACATTACTTACTCTTCTCCAAGCAATAATCCAAGGGAGCATACTGAAATGATAGGTGCAACTCTTGTACTAATAAAATCTATGTCGGATCTTCTGAATAAACATAGGAAACTGCAACTGGTGAATAGCGACTACATAACTTCACTTCTACTAATCATCAAACTCTACATCCATGAATGTAACATCACTAACATGTCTCCATCATATATACAAATGCGCAAGGCTCCATGATAACTGTACGAACAATCATTCACATAACACTGCATGTAATTCTATTAGGAACACTGCTGACACAAGCTGCTATATAACTGTCTGTACTAATAGTTAACCTCTGCATCCATGATATCATGTTGATTACATGTCCATGCTACATATAATCAAATCTTACTATATAAGTCTTCCACGCATGCTACTTACCATATGTTGTCATCAATGACAAACATATAGTCAGCACTGGCTTGTTGGCAAATCTCCAACATAATGTTCCCACCAAATATTGATATTTAATTCAAATCTTCTTACATGATCATAGATGTAGGTTGACATGACTCTTTAGATTCTTCCTATCCAATTGCACCACCATAACTATCCATATCATCACCGCACATCACATTCACCATGACTGACTGTGTTATCACTTATATGTTGGATACTTAGAAAATTCCTTATGTAATTAACTTTTTCACTGGTATAATGGGTTCAATCATCTTATAAGAATTGTTTCGAGTAATGAAAACACTACAAAATTCATCACATGATCATCCTCATCAAATCTTCATCAAATGCCAAAAATCTCCCCCTTTGGCATTTATGGAAACACTTAGAGAAAAATTGACCAAGTGTCCAACTATTGAAAAAATATAATCAATAAGTACATAGCATCAAAGATCTAGAGGTACACAAATAAATCCTCCTAAGATAATATATATACTCACCATTTCTAATACCTTAGCTATTAGAGATCTTAGGTACTGAGAGGGGTTTGAATCAGTACAAACATATAACCTACTAATGTAACCACAAATCTAAATGCCTTTAACAACAAATTTCAAATAGAAAAATGTGTAACTAATGCAATGAAATAAAAGTAAATAGCATCAAACATCCACACATGCATCACACATACCACACTAATTTTTCATGTGGAAAACCTTGGTTAGAGGAAGAAAACCACAGTGGGGATGATGGCCACAAAACCTTTACTGCAATAAAAAGGTTTTCCCTATTAGGAGCTAAAAATACCCTTTTTGAGGGTTCACCCTATTAGGAGTGATTAGTAAACTGTAAGGATTATAATGCTATATGCTAAGATCTACCTTGCTAGAGGATTTAAAACTCTTTCGATAAGTACACTTAGTTAAGGGATTTATAATATAAGACCTTTTAAAGTCCACCTGGTTAAGGAATTTTTCTTGTTGCAACTATTAGGGAACAACAAGTAAGATCTAGATTTAACACTACCTTCCTATCAGAACCAATATGTTCTCTTCTCTTTGTAACTACTCTTTGATCTGCCTCTATTCAAGATTCTGATCGCAAACCTAGAAAAAATGAATTTAACTTCATACCATCAACCAAAAATACACTTTTGCAATAAAAGTAGTACCAATAAATACTTGACTTACACCACCTTAATCTTCTCCAAAATTCAATCTTTAATCTCCCAACTCAAATACTTTGCACCAAACCACATATCTCGATGTAAACATCAATTTTCCTATGCTACATCAGCCCAATACAGGATTTACATGTGATAGTTCCAAGAACAGTCGAAACCTTTTGACTATCCCAAAAATCTTATAGAATCTTCCCTTATTTCTTTCCTCAAGCATATAAATGAAATCTCATAAAATAATTAACATATAAGATATGTCACGATACCAACTCTATCCACCATAGTAACCATACCAGTCACCGACAAAAGATCTACCACTGGTGGCTCAATAAAATAAGCTCTTCAATCTTTAACCTCTAATGTTACTCAAATGCTTGCATACCGATCGTCCAAATGAGTTGTGGTCACAACCGTGATGACTTAATAGTGTAACCATGTTATATCTAATACCTCTCCATATAATTCCTTCCTATACATTATTGCTACCAAAATATCCATATGTTGTTCTTCCTATACATCGTTCATTGTTATACTACAACCGATTGAATACTTCAAAGGGAGAGACTAATGATCACCGAGCTTAAAAAGTATATATGACACATTAAATTAGTTATTATATTGTCTTTGATGTCAACTAGTTTTGCCTATACTTATCATGATAGTTAAAAATATTTGAAGAAGGTAATATTGGTGAAGGGACGAGATATTAATATGAAGATGAGATTTATGAGTTAAATATGGATATGGTATTCATTGAGAAACTTATTGATGAGTCTATGACATTACGTTAGTGATTTTACTATATTACATGATTCTGTTAAAGATTGAAGATCAAGAATGAACAATTTTATGTAATTGGTAAATTAAGAACTTAGTATACACTGATTTGAAACAATGTACACTGAGAAAGTGTAGTGTAGAATAAGTACAATATTAACTAAGTTAGAAGTTACCGAAACATCATGGTATTGACCGAGTGAAAGAAATAAATGGAACATGTGATTTCTGACTAAAGATGATGAGGTGGACAAATATGGATGATTATGAGGTTAAAGTTAAAGTTTTTTATGAAGATAAAATGACTAAAAAAATTCAAGGAAGATCAAATGATGTAGAATGAAATATTTTTTAGACACAAGTTACGAGGAAGGTTGAAGTGGAAAAATCAACGCTAAAGATTAAGAGGCAAAATCTACGGATGAGAAGTAAATGGTTTATCATGTCTATAAAAGGAGACAAGAGATTCATAATGATAGGGATGCATGTGAGAAGATTTCATTCATGCAAAGCTAGTTAGATAGGTTAAAGTGAGAACCAAGCTATTCTTCAGACAACACCAAGCATCAGAGAAATGAAATAACTGAGCAGAATCGAGTTGGAGGATACAAGGAAATTGAAGAGATTATGATGGACAAAGGTATTTTGAGCTTAGCATAGAGCTAGAAATATGCAAAGGAAGTTGTATTTGAATCAGATTATTTACTGTTGCATTCTAACCATTGCTACAAACAAATCTCTTAACCGAGTGAGACTTAATAGTCTTTATTTATTGTTATGACATTCAATGAATGTTGATTGTTTTCATGTTGACCCCATAGTGAATGTTTGGTATAGAGAACTGTTAGTCATAAATCCTCTAACAAGGTCACACCTTACAATGTGTTTTGTAAACTTTAACAGAGTTAGTTTTAACCAAGCTCACTTTAGAAGAGTAAAATTATTCTAGGTATCGGTCCCAAGTGGTTTTTCTCCTAATAGGGTTTCCACATTAAAAATAAAAGTGTTATATGTATATGGATGTGATGATTTGTTATTTTTCTTAACACATTATAATTACTAGTTTGATTAGTATATACACTAGTTGATTTATTAGTATTCGGTTAATGAACAGAAAGGCATAGACAAATTTTTACTGAGTTGACATTTAAATTGATTGAATGATTTTTTTTATACATGTCTGGGAGTATTTGGAAATATAGGATAACTAGACTTAATTGATTCACCCCTCCTCTTAGTTATGTAACAATTGGTATCAGAGAAAGAGTACTTGAAGGAATAATTTTGAAAGACTTAGGTAAAAGATCACAAGATGTATAAGAGAGAGGTGTCGAAGTTGAACAAAGACAACTTCTCAACATGGAAAAGTAGGATGAAGTTATATGTTGGAGATTTTCTAGCAAGCCAGTGCTGACTGTATGTTTGTCATTGATGACAACATATGGTAAGTATCATGGATGGAAGACTTATATAGTAATATTTTAGTATATGTAGCATGGACATGTTATCAGCATGATATCATGGACGCAGAGGTTAACTATTAGCACAAACATTTATATAGCAGCTTGTGTCAGCAGTGAACCTGACAAAGTTACAAGCAGTGTTCTATGAATGATTGTCCATACAGTTATCATGGAGCCTTGTGTGTTTGGATATGTGATGTAGACATGTTAGTGATGTTACATTCATAGAGGTAGAGTTTGATAATTAGTAGAAGTGAAGTTATGTAGTCTCTATTCACCAATAGTAGTTTCCTGTGTTTATTTAGAAGAGCTGACAAAGATTATATTGGTTCTAGAGTTGCACCTATCATTTCAGTATGTGCCCTTGGATTAGTGGTTAGAGAAGAGTTAGTAATGTTTGATTAAGAGCACATGATATAATTCAGCTTAAGGAGAAAGTTTTAGTTACTTTGGTAGAGCTGACAATGTGTAGCATGCATCTACATTTATTATTATTGGAAAGATCCCAAAATGTGGTACGTGCTTAGTAGAGCTGACAAAATTATTGTTGGAGTATGTTATGGTTTGTCTAATATGATTTCAAGGTGGTTCTAATTGGACAACTTGATTATATCATTTAGAGGAAAGATATTTATAGGCAGTCATTTGTGATTGCTAAGGTATGGTTCAAAGTTGATTGTGAAGAGCAGAGAAGAGTGTGCGAAGTGTTGAGCCATCAGCAGAAGGTCTATGTGACCAAGTAAAGTGTTTTTGCTATACATTGGAACTAATCCAAATAGTAGGTCAAAGCACAGTTCACCAGATCTAGATATAGTGTGTATCTATTATTCAGAAGGTTGTAGCCTTCACTCATTTGAGCAGTGTGCTCTCAGACAGTGCATCCTCACGCCTAATAGGGTTAATTGTAAAAGAATCCTAACATGGTCTAACCCTTGACTAGGTCACTGTACTAAATACATTGTAAAGAAACTCCTAATAGGGTTAAAGATCTTCTAACAAGGATCATAATACACTAGTGTAGATTATTAGTGGGTGTCAATTCCCACCGGGGTTTTTACCTATTTGGATTTCCCCATAACCAAAATATTGGTATTTTGTTCAAGTGTTCTTTCATTGTGTATATGCTTTATGTTTAAGTATACTTATTTGGATAAAGAATTGAAACTTGTAGATAACTGATTCACCCCTCCCTCTCAATTATCTCTTGGGACTATTCATAAGAATTGGTATTAGAGCTAAGTGCCTCGGAGAGAAAGTTTAATAGCTTGAGGTTAATCAGATGGCATTCTTTAGAAAAGAAATTCCTAAGTTTGATGGAGAGAATTATCTCGATTGGAAGAACAAGATGGTGACACATTTACAATGCATTTCTTTTGAAGTTTTTGATGTAACTATCAAAGAAGTCAAGATCCCTACTCTAGAAAACCTTGCAAAAGATGATGCTACTGAAAAGAAAAAAGAATTATTTCATTAGAATGCAATATCCAAAGAATCCCTTATCAACGCCCTATCTGATAGTGAGTTTTCAGAAATAAAGAAAGTAGATACAACCCACAAGATATGGAAGCACCTAGAAGACATATTTGAAGGAGACAAACAAGAAAAGGATGTGCGCACAAAAACTAGGAAGAAAAGATACAATGCGATAGAGATGCTACCTAAAGAGAACATCAAAGCTTACAACCAAAGGGTTAATGAAGTAGTTGCAAGAATCAGGAACAATGGTGGATAGATCTCAGAAGAAGACATTATGGATAATTTGATGACCACTCTCACAATAGAGTATGAAAACAAGATCAACATCCTTGATGAGACTATGCAGCTCACATCAAATTTCAAAAGAGAGAGCTTGATTAGCAATTTTTTAGCTTTTGAGATTTCAAGATTGAAGACAAAACCTAAAAGTGAGATAACCTTTAAAACATCAGTCCATGGTAAGAAATTTGCAAGCACTTCTGGTAATTTTGATGTTGATGATGAAGAGAAAACATGAGATGATTTCATTGCTATGATTTCTAAAAGAGAAAAGAAAGGAAAAGGGAAATATAGAGGTCAATTACCATTTAAATGCTTTTCATGTAATAAGATTGGTCATTTTGCATCTAAGTGTCCTACAAGAGTTAAAAGGTACCAGAATAACTACAAGCCTAAGTATAAAAAGGAATGGTATTATGCTGGAGATGGAGTATCAGATGAAGAATCGACAAAAGAAGAAATTGGATTCATTTCTCTTGAAGATGAAAAGGATTGACAAGAATTAGCTCTGATTTCACAAGCTGACATCAGGACAGATTGGATCATTGATAGTGGTTGCTCACATCACATGACAAGAGACAAAGATAGATTTGTTCATTTGGATAGATACAAAGGAGGCATGGTTAGATTTGGAGATAACACTCCCAAACCCATCATTGGTAGAGGAGCCATCACCTTGGATGGAAAGAATAGCACTGATGATGTTCTTTATGTTGATGGTCTGAAACATAACCTACTAAGTGTTGGGCAGTTACTTGACAAAGGTTACAAATTGGAATTCCATGGAAACAAGTGCATCATTAACAACAAAGAAGGAGAAATGATTGCATCGGGATCAAAAACTAAAGGTAATGTTTTTCGGCTTAATCTAGAAGCAAGTTGTTTTGTTTCTAAAGTAGATGATAGTTGGTTATGGCACAAAAGACTATGTCATATCAATTTTGATAACATAGTAAAGATTAGCAATGTTAAGGAAGTTAGAGACCTACCTAGCATAACAAAGCCAGTTGATACTATTTACAAGGATTGTGTGATGGAAAAGAATGTAAGGAATTCATTCAGAAGCAAGCACAACTTAGCAAAGAACAAGTTGGATCTGATTCATACTGACCTATGTGGACCAACTCAAACAAGATCATACTATGGTGAAAGCTATTTCATTTTGTTTGTAGATGATTATTTTAGAATGATGTGGGTTGCGTTCTTGAAAGACAAGTCAGAAGCATTTGAGAAGTTCAAAATATTCAAAGCTAATGTTGAGAATGAATTTGGACTGAAGATATAATGTCTAAGATTGGATAGAGGAGGAGAATTCACCTCTAACAGATTCTATGAATACTGTGAAGAACATTGCATAAAAAGACAATTAAGTGCACCTAGAACCCCTCAGTAGAATGGGATTGCAAAAAGAAGGAATATGATCACCCTTGACATAGCGCGCACCATTATGATTGAAGGAGAAGTTGCACAAACCTATTGGAGAGATGTGGTCAATACAATAGTCTACACCATCAATAGAATACAATTGAGACCAGACATAGACAAGACACCTTATGAGCTATGGTTTGGTAATGTTCCCACAATAAAATACTTCAGATTATTTGGAAGTAAGTGCTACATCAAGAGGGATCAAGCATTAGGAAAGTTTGATGCAAAAAGTGATGAAGGTATTTTCCTTGATTACTCTACTAAAAGTAAAGCTTATAGATGTTTTAACTTGAGATTAAAGAAGATCATTGAAAGTGCTCATGTCAAGATTGATGAAAAGTTTATGGTTCAAGAAAGATATTATGATTACTCACCTGTGATTGAAGAAGTACCCAGACCCTCCACAAGTGAGATAGTTGTTGAAGAAATGTTTGATAGTATTAATGTGTTATTCAATGACCCTAAGACAAGTGAAGAAGAAACTCCAAAGGTAGATGAGATAGTATCACCTAAAGCTCCAAAGTTTACATCTAGATACCATACTAAGGATGACATCATTGGAGATCAAAGCAGCAAAGTCACAACAAGATCAAAAGCAAAGAGTTCTGCAAGAAATGAGGTGATATATTTACTATCTTAGATTGAACCCTTAAGTGTTGAAGATGCATGCAATGATTCAGATTGGCATGATGCTATGAAAGAAGAACTAGATTAGATTATCAAGAATGATACTTGTGAACTGGTCCCAAGACCTACTCATAAGAATGTGATTGGAACAAAATGGATATTTAGAAACAAGATGAATGAAGATGGTATAGTAGTAAGAGAGAAGGCATTGATTATTTAGACACTTTTGCACCAGTGAGCATATTAGAAGCTATTAGGTTGTTTCTAGCCTATGCAACATTAAAAAACTTCAATGTTTATCTGATGGATGTTAAGTCAGAATTCTTGAATGGAGAGCTAAAAGAATAAGTATACATTGAGCAGCCAGAAGGATTCACCCTATCAGATAGACTTGGTATGGTATGCAGATTGAATAAATCCCTCTATGGATTTAAGCAAGCCTCAAGAGCTTGGTATGAGAGACTTAATGGATATCTAACAAAGATTGGATTCAAGAAAGGAGCAGCAGATTGTAACCTATTCATAAGAGAGACATCTGAAGGAGTACGACTTGTAGCTATATTTGTGGATGACATTATCTTTGGAGGTAATGAAAAACTAATGCTGAATTTTATAAGTAGATGTAGAGAAAATTTTAGATGAGCATGATTGGACCTATCAAATGCTTTTTGGGATTGAATGTGCAGCAAACAAAGAAAGGAATTCTCATTAATCAGTCCAAGTATGTGAAAGAGATATTGAAGAAATTCAAGATGGATGATTTCTATCTAGTAGGGACACCTATGATAACTAGATGAAAGATTAAAAAAGAAGATGACTCGCCAAAAGTAGATATAACATTGTACAAGTCTATGATTGGAAAACTCATTTATCTTACTCAAACTAGACCTGATATTTCCAATGTTGTTGGCATAGTTGGAAGATTTGTAGAAGATCCTAAAAAAATTCACCTCATGGTAGTAAAAAGAATATTCAGATACTTTCAAGGCACTATAGACTATGGTCTATGGTATCTTAATTGAAAAAATATTGAGCTTCATGTGTATACTGATGCAGATTGGGTAGGATGCATTGATGATAGAAAGAGTACATCAGGTGGAGCAGTGTTTCTTGGTGACAGACTTGTCACTTGGACAAACAAGAAACAAAATTGTACTTCTTAGCCAACAACAAAAGTAGAGTATGTTGCAAGAACCTTGAATTGTTCTACAATTGTTTGGATCAAGCAGATGATAAAGGATTTTGGAATTTAGATTGATTATCTTATTGTTATTCATTGTGATAACACTAGCACTATCAACATGTCAAAGAACCCTATAATGAAAGCCAAGACAAAACACATTGAGATCAAGTATCACTTCCTAAGAGAGAAAGTGGTAGAGAAAGAAGTCAAGGTGGACTATGTGAATACTAAAGATCAGTTAGAAAACATATTCACAAAGCCCTTGCCAAAGGATACTTTTGAGTATCTCGGGGAGAAGTTGGGAGTAATTCCCTTCCCTGATTCTGCTTACAAGAAAGAAGAGAGAGCATCAGTCCTCAGGGACTAATGGATAGTTGACTACTCTACTTCAGGAGTAGTATCAGTTCTTAAACTAATTGGTGCCCTCTTCCATTGATGTCAAAGGGGGATTAATATATAGTAATGAAAAACAAAATTAAAAGGAGTAATATACTAAGGGGGAGTAGTATTTAGTTATGGAAGCAGTTTAGTTGAGGAAATGGAGAATGTTGAAGAATATTGCAGCAGATGGAGGTTTCATCTTTGAGGGAGTTTTGAAGAGGAAATGGAGAATGTTATAAAATAAATGTTCATTTGGATTGGTGGAGTTTTTCATTCCATATGTTTCCATCAATGCCAAAGGGGGAGATTGTTGGAGATTTTCCAGCAAGCCAGTGCTGACTGTATGTTTGTCATTGATGACAACATATGGTAAGTAGCATACATGGAAGACTTATACAGTAAGGTTTCAGTAAATGTAGCATCAACATGAAATCATGAATGCAGAGGTTAACTATTAGCACAGATAGTTATATAATAGCTTGTGTCAGCAGTGTTCCTGACAGAATTATAGGCAGTGTTCTGTGAATGATTGTCCGTATAGTTATCATGGAGCCTTGCACATTTGGATATGTGATGTAGACATGTTAGTGATATTACATTCATGGACACAAAGTCTGATGATTAGTAGAAGTGAAGTTATACAGTCGCTATTCACCAGTAGCAGTTTTCTATGTTTATTTAGAAGAGCCGACAAAGATTATATTGGTTCTGGAGTTGTACCTATCATTTCAGTATGTGCCCTTCGATTAGTGGTTATAGAAGAGTTAGTAATGTTTAGTTAAGAGGGCATGATGTAATTCATCTTAAGGAGAAAGTTTTAGTTACATTGGTAGAGCCGACAGTGTGTAGCGTGCATCTACATTTATTATTATTGGATAGGTCCCAAAATGTGTTGCGTGCTTAGTAGAGCCAAGAGACTTATTGTTGGAGTATGTTATGGTCTCTCTAATATGATTTCAAGGTGGTTCTTATAGGTTGAATTGATTATATCATTTAGAGGAAAGATATTTATATGCAGTCATTTGTGATTGCTAAGGTATGGTTCAAAGTTGATTGTGAAGAGTAGAGAAAAGTGTGTGAAGTGTTGAGCCATCAGTAGAAGGTCTATGTGACCAAGTAAAGTGTTTTTGATATACATTGGAATTGATCCAGATAATAGGTCAAAGCATAGTTCACCAAGATCTAGATATAATGTGTATCTATTATTCAGAAGGTTGTAGCCTTCACTCATTTGAGCAGTGTGCTCTCAGACAGTGCATCCTCACCCCTAACAAGATTAATTGTAAAAGACTCCTAATAGGGTCCAACCCTTGACCAGGTCACTATACTAAATACATTGTAAAGAAACTCCTAGAAAGGTTAAGGATCTTCTAACAAGGATCATAATACACTAGTATAGATTATTAGTGGGTGTCAATTCCCTCCAGGGTTTTTACCTATTTGGGTTTCCCCGTAACCAAAATATTGGTGTTGTTTTCAAGTGTTCTTTCATTGTGTATATGCTTTATGTTTAAGTATACTAAATTGGATAAAGAATTGAAACTTGTAGATAACTGATTCACCCCCCCTCCCCCCTTCTTAGTTATCTCTTGGGACTATTCCTAACATTATGTCTATCAGGGATTGGTGATTCTTCAATCTACTACTTGTAAAATGATTTTATCACCCCCATTGGTCCTTTGACTATCACACAGATGAAAGAGAGACAAGAACACAATGATATGATGATTAAGATTTCTTCTTCTCTATCAGATGCTAAATTTGAAGATATTAAGACATGTACAACTACAAAGAAAATGTGGAACAAATTGACACTAGTTCATGGAGGAGATGTGAATGTGCTTAGGGAAAAAGCTGAAAGTCTAAGATGTAAAATTGATGATATGAAAATGAAAGAAGGTGAAAACATCACTCAATACAACAAATGAATCAAGGAAGTGGGGAATTCTATCTGAGGAGAAGATGTAACTATTGATGAAGATAGTATGGTAAGTAAAATTCTCAAAACATTGTTACCTCCCTAGGCTATTAGAGTCTCTACAATTCATGAAATGAGAGAAGATCCTAATAATAATACTTCTCTTGATAATTTGATTAGAGGATTGACTTCATTTGAGCTTAAAAACTATGACAACATTATGTTTCCTAAGGTAGAATCTTCATTTATGTCATCTCTACATATTGGAAAATGAAGCAACAAACATAAGATAAGAAATGAAAGTGAAATTGAAACTAAAGAAGATGAACTTGATGAATTAATGGCTAGAAGACTATAAAAAGGAAAAGGAGGATATAGAGGTAAACTACCCTTGGTATGCTTTAAATTTAAAGAGATTGGTCATATTGTTTCAAGATGTCTTGACAAGAAAGATGATGAGAAAAGAAATGAAAGATCAAATGAAAGGAATAATGATAGAAGAGATTACCAAGATAACATAGGTAATCGATAGTATGGTAACATAGACAACCAAAACTACCGAGATAAAGGAAAGAAGGTATGCTACCTAGTTGAAGATGAAGATGATGACACTGAGTCCAAAAATGATGAAGAAATAAAAGTGGTATTTGTTGCATTAAAGGAATATTCTGAAGAAGAAAGGTATGTTGAAACTGCACGCATTTCTAAATTTAGCAAGAATGATACATGGATTATTGATAGTGGGTGTACACATCATATGACTAGTGATGAAGATAAATTTGAATATCTTGAACATTATAACTGTGGATTTGTAAAAATGGAAAATGATACACTTTGTCTAGTAAAAGATAAATGTTCTATATTGCTGAATAATAAGATCAGATGTGAAAATGCATATTGGATGAAAGGACTTAACTATAATCTGTTGAGTGTAGCACAATTGAATAACACTGGTCACTGAGTTGCATTTGAGAATAGAAGGTGAAAATATTTGATGAGGCTAGAAAAGCTAATTGGTACTGGTGAACAATATAAAGGTAACTTATTCTATCTGGACAATACTAAAACTTCTTATTTGTTGGATAAAAATGAAGATGTCTAGTTATGGCACAAGATGTTATGTCATGTTAACTTTGACAACATGGTTAAGATCAGTAAGAAAAGGAAAGTTAGAGGTTTACCGAGAAGATCTAAACCTGACCATGTAATGTGTAAACAATGTCAAATTGGTAAGATGTCAAAGTCTAGTTTCAAGAGAAAATGATACTCATCTAATTCTATTTTGGAGTTAGTTCATACTTACTTATGTGGTCCAATGAGAACTTAGATTTATTATGGAGACATATATTTTATCTTGTTTGTTAATGAATTCTCTAGGATGATAATTGTCATGTTCTTCAAAGAAAAATTTGGAGCTTTCAAAATGTTTAAATGGTACAAAGCAAAAGTGGAAAGAGAAAGTGGTAACAAACTGAAATGCTTAAGGTTGGATAGAGGTGGTGAATTTATTTTTGATGAGTTCACTAATTTTTGTAATGAGCATGGAATAAAGATATAGGTATCTGCATGAAAACCCCAATAGAATGGGATTGCTGAAAGGAGGAATAGATCAATGGTTGATTGTACTAGAACACTGATGATTGAAAAGGATGTTGCACAAATTTAGTGAAGAGAAGCTATTAGTACTATTGTTTATACACTGAACCGAGTTCAAATAAAGAGAGAATTATGAATTATGGTATGGTTACACACCTAATGTGATTTATTTTAGAATATTTGGAAGTAGGTGTTACATTCTAAAAGATGATAGAAGTGGAAAATTTGATTCAAAAGGTGATGAAGGGATATTTATAGGATATTTTGCTAGAAGAAAGGCTTATAAATGTTTGAACAAGGCTACTAACAAAATTATTGAAAGTGAAAATGTGAGATTTGATGAGTTTATAGAAAAGAATGATGAAGAAAGCATGAAAGAACCGGGAGACTATGGTAGACTTTTTTATATTGAAGGACTTGAAACTCTACCTAAGAAACATAATAATTCTATCAAGCAATATTCTATACAGACCAAGCATCAACAAAGTGCTACTGATGAAAATGGGGATCATGCACTGAATGGAGAATACATTAAAGATCAGATATATGAACCTGTACTTACAAATTATGTGAGAAGACATCATCCACAAGATCAGATAATTAGAGATAAAAGAGTAGGAATGATGACTTGAAGTAAGTTAGGAAACAAAACATGTTTAGTTTGTGAATTTGAGTCTAAAAGTGTTAGAGATACATTGGCAAATGATGAATGGATTAAGGCAATGAATGAAGAAATTGAGAAAATATAGAAAAATAAAACATGGACATTGGTACCAAGACCAAAACACAAAAATGTGATTGGAACCAAATGGATATACAAAAACAAATTGAATGAGAATGGAAATGTAACAAGGAATAAAGAAAGACTAGTTTGCAAAGGTTGTTATGCAAAAGAAGAAGGAATTGACTATGAAAAAACCTTTACACCCGTTGCTAGACTTGAAGGAGTAAGAATATTATTTTCATATGTTGCTACAAAGGATTTAAGGTATATCAAATGGATGTGAAATCTGCATTTCTGAATGGGATACTTGAAGAAGAGGTATACATTGAACAACCTAAAGGTTTTGTTGATCATAATCAGAGAAATATGGTATGTAAGCTGCACAAGGAATTATATGGACTGAAGCAAGCACCGAGAGTATGGTTTAAAAGACTACATTACTATCTCATAAGAATTAGATTTGTTAGAACAAGTGACAACAATAATTTGTATTTGAAATGTAAAACTGATGATAAGATTTGTATTGCTAAAATATGTTTATGATATCATATTCAAAGGTCATGATAAATTATGTAAGTCTTTTGCTAGTGAAGTGAGGAAAGAGTTTGAAATGTCAAGGTTTGGTGAGATCAAATTTTTTCTTGGATTGCAAATAATACAATAGAAGGAAGGCATATACATCACATAATCTAAGTATATAAAAGAGGTATTGAAGAAATTTGGTATGGAAGATTCAAAACCAATTGGTACACCTATGGTCACCAGATGCAAGATGACAAAGGATGACAAGTCAACTGAGGTAAATCAAACCTTATATAGATCTACGATTAACAAGTTGATGTATAATGTGTATAGTAGACCTAATATTGCAATTGGGATTGCGGCTAGATTTTTTGCTAATCCTAAATAATCAGACATGATTGTTGTGAATTTTTTTTTGAGATACTTGTAAAAAACTGAAAATTATGGATTATGGTATAAGAAAGAAGGCAATTTTGAACTAAAAGTTTACACTAATGCTGATTGGGCTGGAAACATTGATGATAGAAAAAGAACTACTAGTGGAGCATTCTTTTTAGGAGAAAGATCAGTAACTTGGATAAGTAAGAAAAAATGATGCATTTATCAGTCCACTACAGAAGAAAAATATGTTGTTGTTGCTACTAATTGTTCAAATATTACATGGATAAAGAAATTATGAGAAGATCATTGTTCTAGTGATAATTTATTGTGATAACACAAGTGCTGTTAATATTTCAAATAATCTAGTGATGCATGCAAAGACAAAGAAAATATCTATTAAGTATCAGTATTTCAGGGAACAAGTTCAGGAAAAACAAGTAAGATTGGAATATGTGAAGTCACAAGAGAAACTTGCCGATATATTTACAAAACCCTTCAATAGGACACATTTGAATACTTGAGAAGTAGACTAGGGGTCCATCCCATGTCTAATAGTCACTAAGGTGATATGCGGTTGCATCAACCTATACTTTATCAGAATATCTAGTGATGTTGATGCATGATGTTCACACTTTGGGATTCCTAAGGTTGTAAAAAATGGAAGACAAGCTGAAATTGCATATCAATACATGCAAGGTACACTAATTTGAACTGAACAATAGAGATATTGATTTGGCTACTGAAGAGATAATTATTTTCTTTTTGCCATTATTTTCAAAGGGAGAGAGATTAAATGAAATATCTAAGGGAGAGAATGATCATGAAAAATCTATAGGGAGAGAGATTACATGCAGAAAGAGAGATGATCATGAATATCAATTAGAAGTAAAGATAACCAAAAGGGAGAGATAGATGAAAGAGATGTTGTGTAGTGATAAAATATATTAAATGCATTACCGAGTCACAACATATATATACAGAGTTGTAGTTAGATGTTTGGTATAGATGAAGGGCACTCCCCTTAATACCACAAACACAAAATGGAAACAGAGAAACAACAACAATTTCCAAGAATAGAAAATAGGCTTCTTATTATCTCCACAAGTGTGGAATTACAAATTACAGAATTACAATATGCAAAGCCACATGGGCATTTTCCTTACAATATTATGTAGGAAAAAGCCTCGAATCATTACCCAAAACTACTTTGAACTTCCCTAGAAAATACTACGAGCCTTCCTTATATAGCCAATTTTCCACCGCCCAAGAAGGTTCCAAAAATTTAGCCTTTAAGGCCAACTACCCTAAGAATTATTTTATTTTTCATAATTATTACATTACGGTCAGCTCAAAATAATTAAAAATTAAGTTTTTAGGTAGCCCAACTTCCGAAGGCCATAAATATTTAACTATAGCTCCGTTTTTCTATTATAACCACTTTTTCGAAATGGAAAGACCTGATCTACAGTGCTTGACTCACGCAAGCTCCAGTCAGCTAGGGGTTGATCATAAATGTCCCATAAACTTGACATCCCTATCTGACACTATAATCAAAGGTATTCCATGGATTCTCACAATTTTCCTAAAAAATAATTGAGAAATGTAAGTAGCATCATGTGTAGTTTTACATGGAATAAAATTGTTCATCTTACTGAACTGGTCAACAACTACAAAGATACTATCAAACCCTATATTTGTTCTTGGTAATCCAACAATGAAGTCCATGCTGATGCATTCTCATGGCCTATTTGGAATGGGTAATGACTAATAGAGACCAACATTGGTAGAAGTACCTTTAGCTTTTTGGCACACCATACACTGTTCCATATGCCTCCTAACATCTCTACGCATCCTAGGAAAATAGTAAAATATTTCAACTAGCTCAAGGGTCTTATTTAGACCAAAATGTCCACTAAGACTACCATTGTGCTTCTCTTGTATCAGATTCTCCCTCATGGACCCCTTAGGCACACATAATTGTCCCCCTCTAAATAATAACCCATTCTATAGTGTAAAGTCTACAAATTGACTATGGAAGTGATTATTTAACTCTACACATACCTTATATGCCTCTGAGAAGTCTTCATCTTCTTTGTACAGATCTTTGAAACTCTCCAATCCTATGCTTTTCAATTGTACCTCTTGGAGAGTAAGAAGTCTCAATCTCAAAGCATCAGCAACCATGTTCAAATGACCCTTTTTATGCTTGATATTGAATGTATATGCTTTCAAAACTTCCATCCACTTTACATTTCTATTACATAGCTTGTCTTGGGAGTTGATAAAAAATAAAGCTTGGTTATGAGTATATACTACAAATTCCTTGGGTAGGAGATAATGTCTCCACTTTATAAGGGCTTCGACTAAGGCATAGAGCTCTAGGTCATATGAGGAAAATATCTTCTTGGCCTCATTCATCTTTTCACTATAGAAAGATACTGGTCTTCCCTCTTGGCTTAAAATAGCTCCCACACGCTACATTGCTTGCATGACATTCTAGGGTGAATAGTCTATCAAAACTAGGTAGTACAAGGATAGGTTGGGTAGATACCTTTTTTTTCAACATTTCAAATCCCTTATTGGCTTCCTCAGTCCACCTAAATTTATTTTTAAACCTCCCTTTAATGGTATCTAAGAATGGGGCATAGATTGTATTAAATCCCCTAATGAAATTTTTATAAAACTGGGAAAGTCAATGAAAATGTCTTACCTTAGTACCGGATGTAGGAGTAGGTCAGTTGAGGATAGTCTCTCAGCCTTCACTAGAATGAGCTTCAAGTTTACCTATGAGACCAAAAAGCCAAGGTACACCAATTTTTTCTAAAAATGAGTATATCATCAAGATACACAACCATAAATATTCCAATGCAGTCATTCAACACTTTGTTCATCAGCTTCATGAAGGTACTAGGGGCATTGGTAAGCCCAAATGGCATGAAAAGACATTCATACAAACCCTTAGTGGTTTTAAAGGTTTTCTTCCATTCATTTTCCTCCTTAATCCATATTTGATGATACCCACTCTTGAGATCTAACTTTGTAAAATAATGAGCTCCTCCAAAACAGTACATTAGGTCCTCTATTCTAGGAATAGGGAACCTATATCT
Source organism: Chamaecyparis obtusa (assembly GCA_027943335.1). NCBI lineage: Eukaryota > Viridiplantae > Streptophyta > Pinopsida > Cupressales > Cupressaceae > Chamaecyparis > Chamaecyparis obtusa. The sequence continues at coordinate 11,252 of BSBK01006676.1, read as the reverse complement.
TATGGTGATTCGGTTGATTTCCCTTGAATAAGTGCACAACCTCCATTTACCTCCCTTCTTGGATACTAACACCACTAGGACTACACATGGGATTATGCTTCTTCTCACCAAACCTTGATCAAGTAGTTCTTGCGCTTGTCTAGCTACTTCCTTGTTTTGTTTAGGAGTTAAATTGTATGCAGCCTTGTTTGGTAGTGATGTCACGGGTATAAAATCTATTTTATGGCACACTATTCTTTGAGGAGGTAGAACTACAGGTGATCCATCATTGACTATATCTCTAAACTACTCTAAGAGTTATTGTATCTCCTTGGGTAAGGGTGTTGATTCCTTTTCATTCTCTTCATTAGGCTTAACCATAATAGAAAAGAAATCCTGACCTTCCTTCTTGAGGTCATTTATGAACTCTTTCCCACAAAATACCAACACATTAGGACTAACCTTCACCCCTTCTTCCTCCACCAAAGACTGAATCTTGTAAGTTACTCCATCATTTTGAAAAGAATAGGAGTTCTACTCCCCATTGTGCATAGATTTCCTATCAAATTGCCATGGTCTTCCCAATAGGAAATGGAAGGCATCCATAGGTATTACATCACAAATAATCTTTTCATTGTATCCTCCAATTGAAAATTCAATCCATTCTTGTTCATTGACCAAGACATGTTGTCCTTTGTTTAGCCATGTCACCCTATAAGGATGATCATGAGGCATTTTTGGCAATGTAAGTTTATTCACTGCTTCCTCAGAGATAATGTTATCAGTTGACCCTAAGTCAATGATAAAATTAAACACCTTGCCAAGAATATTGCATTTTACTTTGAAAATTTATCTCATTTTATTAGGTTCTTCCCTGAATGGTTCTTTAATCAAGACACTTCTTATCATTGAGTTATCCTCAATCTCTGAATCAAGATTGATCTTAGGAGATTTGACACTACTAGATTCTTCTTTCAAATAATTGAATCTTCCCTCTGATTGAGAAGATATTTATTTATTAGGACATCTATATGCAGGATGCCCAAGTTGGTGGAAGTTTTAACATTTCATTTTTGCAAAGGAGGAACTTCTACTTGAGCCTCCAAATCTTCCTCTACCACTGCTTCTAGAACCTTTTACTCTCCCATAATTACCTCTTCCATAGGATTCATTACTTTTCTCTTTTAGTCTTTACTCTCCTTTTGGTTTAGAGTCACTTCCTCTACCACCATAATTTCCTATATGGCCTCTAGAGTCTACCTCTTCCTCTGCCTCTACTAGTGCCTTGTTTCTTCTTCTTACCCTTTTCTTCAACCTTAAGAGCCAATTGATAACACTTATACACTGTGACCTAGGTGTACGAAACTTATCTCCTCTTGTATGCTCCATCTCAACCCATTTAGATAGTGTGCAACCTTAATGATTTCATCCTCTACCACCTTGTACCTCAAACAAAGTTTGTAGAACTCCTTAGTGTAGGTACTCACATTTGCCTCTCTTTGTCTGAGATTCTATCTTTTCTTATGGAGTTATATTTCAAAATCAATAGGGATATATCTCTCTAACTTTACCCACCATACCCTTCCAACTAGAAATGGGATTCTTTCCTTCTTTTAATCTATCATCTTGTACAAACTTGAACCACCATGTGAGAGAAGTTCCTCTCAACCTAGTCTTTTTCACCTTCACTTTTTGTGCCTCGGTCATATTCTCACACTCAAAATGATTTTCTAACCCTTCTATCCACTCCATCACTACTTCTAGATCCATTTTCCCATTGAACACAAGGACACCCTCTATGGATTTACCACCCATAGCTTTCAAAGCTCTAACAAAGGGTTCTTCTTGTAGTATTGGATCAGTCTCTTGTACTTCATCTTCTACTTCCATTGAATTTACTTTACCCTCTATCTCTTTACCCTTCTCACTAACCTCCTTGGTATTAGTTTCCACTGCACCAAGTTTATCTTCAAGCTTGATCAATATTTCTCTAAGGAGTCTATTGTCCTCCTACTGGTCTTCAACCTTCTTGGCCAACTCTACATTTGTAACCATTTTAGATGAATCCACTGATTCTTCTAAATACAACATCAAATTTCCATAGCCCAAATCTTTTAGGTTATGATACCAATCTGATAGGGAGGCTTCTCAAACTAAGTCAACCAGAGTCTTTCTTAGGTCTCTCTTTCTAGACCTACTACTAAGGGTTTTTGTCTTAACCCTAGCCTAGGAGAACACACTAAGTTCTTCCCTTAATCCCCAAGGGCCTCTCTACCAAGGGTATTACAACATTGTCTTGAACTTAATAGGATAAGTTCATACAACTCATGCTCAACACTTAAAAGTAACCTTGCAGGGTTGTTTTCACAACAATATTATCCCAAGACATCCATTCTTGAATATGTTGGTCTATAGTTTGGCCCATTCTCCATCGGGTTCAAAGTTGCATAGGTGAAGGACTAGTAGTTCCTTGTAGCCCTAATCAAGCTCTCAAAAGCTAATAACTCAAAAAATTATCAAGAAACTCCCCAAATTGATCACTGATCTAGACACCCCTTTTGGACACACTTAGAGATTTTTAGGGTTTTAGGCCACCAAGTTATCTGTACAATACCATCAATGGACTATGTCTCTATCCTTTAAAATAGGGCTAATTGGGGATAATTGAATGTTTCCAAACAAGAGTACATGAGATGGGCTCATCAACTCCTAACATTGATTCTAAGGCTTCCTCAACACCCTGAAACTGATCTCCAATCAATAATTATCTGATCCAATGCAGCCCTGCATACAAATATTGACTGATGCTTGTTTACTCTTGGCCAGGCACACACACTGTCTCACTTAGGGAAAGCCTCCTAAAAAAATCCATTTCTAGAAACTATACAAAGAAAGAAAGAATTTACAGGGGTTCTACTTTCCATCCTCCACATGCCATGAAGATCCAATGGAGGATACTCACTATAGAGCCATATTTATAGACCAAACCCTCACACTGGCAAGGAATACTCCAGGAGGGTTGGATTTTATTAAATCAGACAAAAATGAAGAAAAGAACACCAGAAGCATATAAAAAGAAAGTAAACAACAAAAAGAAACTAAATTACTCCAGGAAATGAGAACATGAACAACAAACTCTATATTCAATCCACCTTGGGAATAGTGTCCAAAATTGTCCAACCTTCATAAAATCATTGAAAAACCTTTAAATAGGTCCTTTGGACTCAAAACCAACCAACTAAGCTGATCTATAACTGTCTTTGGGGAAAATGACAACTTTTTCCCAAATGTTGTCGAGCAACTTTTTAAAGTTGCAAAAGTTGCTCAAGCAATTTTGATAACTTTTGCATTTTTGCCCTTTTCTAAAGCTCTGACCCAATGAATGGGTTCCACAAGGTCTCAAAACACTCCCTAGACCTAAATACACATAAAAATTATTATTTTCCAACAATTTTAGAGTCTTTGGACTCACTAGGCCACATTTGGCCAACTTGACAAATTTTGGCGAACTAGGGACCACTCTAGTGCCAACCCAAAATTAGCTATCCTAACACACCTATTAGACTCTCTTGGAGTCTTTATCTAACCATGAATTGGATAGATTCATTACAAGCCAAAATTTGACTAGGGTTAAAAGCCAAACCCTAGGTTCTCCTACACCAGGTATGCAGGCAAACAAACATAACACATTAACCCTGATCTTGCCTCTGGTACAATCCTAAAAGGATGACATAAAAAAATTTCCCCTAACCCATAAATGTAGAAGGAAAAAT
>BSBK01006676.1:0-2500 GCA_027943335.1 Chamaecyparis obtusa | reverse complement strand
GCTCTAGTATATCAAAGATGGAAATATTAAACTTGCTATCAGACTTCAAGCAGGACATAATCAATGATTGTTGCAACCCACTTGGATACAATGCAAGCCAAAAAGAAGCATGAAGAAGCTAAGTTGAAGTTAGCAGACTATTTTCCATATTGTAGACAGCAAAACAAAGACTGTAGATGCAAGCTACTAGCCAATTTGGAAGCACATCATGTTCCAAACCAAATTTAGGAAAATTTAAGGGGAGGATGAGAAAGTCTTCTTTGTTTCTCAATGTTTCCCATGGGCTCCATGACAAGGTATGCCTTAGGACCCACTGTAATCTTTCAATAATTATAATTGTCAATGGCAGGCCTAGAGTTCTCAATATCCTTCATAGTCTTTCCAGTCTATGTGGAATAATGCATGGAAAAATACCAAACCAAACCAATGGTATAGCTCCCAACAACCCCAATGGCCACAATCACAACCTCAAAATAAATGGAAACCACCATAGGGAAATTGGTAGCCATATAACCAATGGAGGGGACCTCAATAGTGGCCTAATCAAAATCCTAGCTATCAACAATTAGCACCTCCCATACCACAACCAAACACTTATGCCACCCTCCTGCAACCACAAATTCTCCTCCATGGCTAACACAATTACCACCTCAGCCACAACCAAATCCTAATAATAAGAAACAACAACCAATCTATAATATGAAACCCCAACAGTACCCTTCTTATGCATTAGACATCACTGATATACACCTGATATCTGGTACTACTCTGCAACACCAGAACCACCTGTATAACTAAAGTACCAGATACTCCTGCAGCATCAACACAACAACCAAACATTACCTTGCCAAATCCAACCCTACCAACTAAGATGCCTGACCAGGATGATCCTAAAAGTCAAAATAGAAATCCATTCCCTCAAAGGCTTAAAATGGATAAATCTACACTCCAAGAGGAAGCACCATTTAACATCCTAGACTAGTTAAAGAACATGCACATCCAGATTCCACTATTTCAGGCTATCAAAGATGTTCCCCCTATGGAAAATCCATCAAAAAAGAATGCCTTAAGAAACTTGGAAGGAAGAAAAAGGATCCCCAAATAGTGCATGTAATAGGACAATTGGTTGATATAATGTTGGGCAAGATAGTGGTTCCCAAGTACTCTGATCTAGGAAGTCCAGTTGTAGACATAATAATTAATAGTTAGTTAGTTAAGAATGCTCTGATAGACCTAGGTACTGCTATAAATTTCATGACCAAGGACACTATGCATAGGTTAAGTATATAGGGACTAAGCACAACTCCAACAGTTTTACAACTTGAAGATACTTCTATAGTTACTCCAGATGGTATGATTGAAGATATAGTAGTCACCCTGGACTCTTGGGAATACCCTACTAATTTTATGATTCTGTCACTAAAAGTAACCCTTGTTGGTTATCCAGTAATCCTTGGAAGGCCTTGGTTAGCAACATCAGATGCTAATATTAGTTGTAGATCAGGAAATATGAACATCTCTAATGGCTAGACTATTAAGAAATTAGCACTGTATCCTCTAGAACAACCACAAGAAGATCTAAAAAATCCTATATTGGCAAACCTAGGAGATGAGGAAGAGGAAATAAACTCTATTTCTCAGCTAATGATGATGCATAGACAATCTTTCTTGAGTTACAAGAGGATGATGATATACTCCAAAGTATCCTCACAAATGATTGTGTTACAACAAGAGACATTTCTCAAAGCTCAATTTTGCAAATGACTACCTATGAAAAATGTGTCTTACTAACAAAGCCTGAAATTATACATCAATTGTTACCTTGTGAAATATCAACCAACCTTGTGTCTGAAACCTCCATGTTAGAACTAACCACTACTCGTGAAACTCTCACCTAACCATAGCCTTCATGTTAACAATAAATTATCTCAGTAGCAATTAAAATTGTTAACACAACTCTTATGCAAACATGAAAAGGCTTTTGCTTCAGAATATGGGGACATGAAAGGATTAAGTCCAAAACTATGTACTCATAGAATATACATAAATGAAGGGAGTCTACCTTTACAATAGCCACAAAGAAGGATCAACCTAGCCCTCAAAGAGATTGTAAAGACCCAAACTGCAGAAACTACTAAATGTTGGTTTCATATATCCAATCTCAGATAGTAAGTGGGTTTCACCTCTTGTGATAGTACCTAAGAAGGGGGAAAAGTGGAGAATATGTGTAGATTACAAAGAGCTTAATAATGCAACAAAAAGGGACATTTTCCACTACCATTCATTGATCAGGTACTAGATACATTAGCAGGCAAAAAGTACTTCTCCTTTCTTGATGGCTACAGTGGCTATAATCAAATTAGCATTGCACTTGAAGACCAAGAAAAGAAAACATTTACATGTCCTTGGGGAACTTACACCTACTATGTTCTACCATTTGGGTTATGTAATGCTCTTGCAAGCTTTCAAAGGGCAGTGATCAATATTTTTTCTGACATCT